>JJRW01S0040328.1:2028-13749 GCA_001188405.1 Loxosceles reclusa
TGTAAATTACTAAAAAGGTTAAATTCATGCAAAATCTGAAAAGCAATTTATTATGTGTAATTTCACCAGAAGCACAGTAAGTAAAAAAAAATTCTTTCAGAAGAACATTAAGTACATTTGGAAGTTCATCACAAACTAAATGTAATGCATATAAAATCAATCTCAATAAAAAATCTTCTTTTGTGTGTGCATGAGCAAAGGTTGCATTCAGAGCCTTTAGACATTTCTAAAACACTCAGAAAGGAATGAAATATTTGGATGCTTTTCTCTATGTATATGGCTATCGTTGGTCAAAAAAGTTTTTTGGGGATAAGCTTTCATATTTTTATCAACTATTTTCAGTTGAACATACCTGATATATGTATATTACTCAAATAAATACAGTGACATTCAGCACCTAAATTTTTCAAATTCCACAACACAACAGGGGGAAATATCTTTTACCTTGACTAACAGCAACAGTATGATATTCAGTTTTCACTTCACTCTGAAAAAGAAAAGAACTTGCTTTCTGACAAACCCAAAATACATATTAATAGAAAATATAATCAGTGATATGATATTCAGTGAGTGTGACTTTGATTAAAAGTCACTTCAATATCGAGCTTGTTATAGCTCAATACTAAATCATATTATTATTCAAATGCAAGAAAGTAAAACAAATACAAAATACTGCATCTAGTCCAAAGTACACTGAGATTAAAGAATCAATTGAATGCTCTGGCAGCTAATGGCCTCCACATAGAGAAGAATTCACCTCTCCTGCGACAGTGATAACAAAGAAACTTCAATCACAGTATTTGGCCACAGTTTCACTCAAGCCTGATGGAACACCTGAGCAGAGCCACAGACAGAGCTAATGATGAGATTGTTATCCATTGTGTCGATAGATTCAAACATCTTTGCTGAGCTCCCTTGTGTGTGTATGCATGGGGAGGGAATTACCTTCATTGGTTCCTATGACCAAGGTGAGAAAGATGGGCAGAGCCAGGACTGCCCCTTAGCAAAGCGTAGGACAACCAATTTGGGAATACCACTTGTCAGGCTATCCCAGGTCAAGGACAAGTTACATGAAATTTCTGGTCAAGCCAGAAAAATATCTGACCAATATTCATAAGAAGGAAGACTTTCTCCCACTCATGGCTCTAAAATGTGTTTCCCAGACGAATTCAAAATGAGAGTAGGGTAAAAAGAGCCTGTCTCACAACAGTAGACAATTACCTTTCCCAATGATAACTGCGAGGTCAGGCATCACTGAATGAAACTTGTTTTCAGATTATGTGTCCCCCAAACCACTGCCAACTATCATGCAGATGAGCATGAATAGAAGATTTCTAGTCTGTATATAGGACATGCAGACAATCAACATAGAAGACTTTGCAGCACAGTCTGCAGCTTGATTTCCAAGAATTCATTCCTACATGACTGCAAATGCAACAAAAATGAATATAATGTACATATTTCACTGTTTCATAATTACTGGCTGCTGCAAGTAAAGCTGCCTTTTGTAATCTGGTTTGGCTAACACATTAGCGGGAAACCATTAAACACCCCTGCCTCGTGAAATGGGTACAGTTGACTGCTTTAAAATGGGTAGGCAGACCAAGAGAAGCATTCTGTGATGTGATGCAGTAACGCAACATCAGAATGATGAATTTGCATGAGTTCCAACTTGGATATTTGGTGGCCAATGAAAATATAGTGTGGGATATTGGGACAACTAGTGGGAGAACAGTCTGTAGACTGTTTACCAAGTTTCACTGCAGTAATATGGACATTAACCAGAAGTTGGTCATCAGTTTGGTGTGACATGAGCTTTTAAGGCACAGTCAAAGTTCAACCACATTAATAGAACATGAGCTAAGTGCCGAACTTGATCTAGCAACAGAAAGTTTTGACACTTGGCAGCAATGGGTAAGGTGAAGAAACTGAAAGCGTGCGTTCCCGATGAATTCACAGAGCAGAATCCTGACTGTGGATGAAAAATGCGTGTTGTATGGCAACTGCATAAAGTGTAAAGTGCAGTGGCTAGATCATGAGGGAACCACTGAAACAGACACCCAAACCATCCAAAGAAGGTTTTCACCTTTGCACAGTGGACTGTGATTGGTTGGAGTTTAGTGGCACAAGGACCAGTTAAGGTCATGCTGAGCCAAACACAGTGTTGATTCGTAACTAATGATCATGGCAAAATCTATTGACTAGAGGATCAAGGGAACAATTACACCAAAAAGAATTTTACAATCAAGAATTAAACGGTCAATTTCGGAAACAAGATAGCAATCACATAAACAGGAATTTTACATGATCAAGATCAATGTGTTTACTTAAAAGTATAATGTCAAATTTCATGATATATGTTGATGGAAATCAAGAATTGTTTAAGAAGACCAAAATGACATGTTCATCACAAAATGGTTGAAAGATTCAAATTATGAGTGTTAAAAATTGTGGAACGGGCATGATTAAGAGTGGGACATTCAATTAATATATGATTAATTGTGAGAAGGGAAATTTGGAGAAGAAGGTTGATTCTAACCTTGCAGGAGATATAGATGAGTGAGTCAGGTGTGTCCAATACAGAGTAGTGTCAGTAAAGCATCCTCTCTGCATGAGTGGCTACAAGGCAAATCACACAGGACGGGTTTCATTGCATGCAACTTGTTAGCAGTTTGAGAGTCCCAAACATTCTGCCAGATAGTGCCTATACGGGATTGGATGATAGGTTTTATGTCAGTGTATGGTATGGGCATTTGCAGAGCGCCAGTCGAAGAAGCAGACTTCGTCGCTCAATCTGTTGCTTCATTCCCAGAAACTCGAACGTGTCCCTGAATCCAGTAAAAACGGAAATGTCAAACCCATGCAGGGATCTTCAGGATAATCCATCCCATGCAGATCAAGGTGCATTAAAAGAACTACAGTCCAACGAGAACTTAGTTATCTCAAAAGCTGATAAGGGAGGGGGGGATTGTGGTGATGGATCGAGATTTTTGCACTAAAAAGTTAAACAACTAATCGATGACGGACCGTACACCAAACTAAAAAAAGACCCTACCGATGCTTTTCTTACCAAAATTAAAAAGACACTTAAGCCAACGAGTGTTTCAGCGAAAACATAAAGAAAACCTTAATCCCTTCAGCCGTTCACTGTGCAAGATTATATGCCTTGCCCAAAATTCATAAACCAGACATTCCTTTCTGCCCCATTATTTCCAATATAGGCACACCTGTGTTCCCGTTGGCCAAATTTCTCGTGAAAACGTTTGCCCCTCCTCAAAATAATGTGCATACAGTAAGGAACTCCATGGAATTTGTCCAAAAACTCAAACATGTTTCAGTCGCTGTTCACAAATGTCCCTATTGAAGATGCTATGTGTTGCCTCCACTGTAGACTTTAGAAGTTCCATTTTTCATCTGTGGAAATCCATCATTTGATGTATCTCACTGAACTATGCTTGGAACAAACTGCATTTTCTTTCCAGAATTGCTTCTATAAACAAGTGGAGGGTCTAGCGATGGGGAATCCTTTATCACCTATCTTGGCAGATACATTCCTGCATTACTTTGAAGAGTGTGTCTTCCTCAACATACAGTTTGATTTTTGGGTACGGTATGTCAACGATGTATTTGTCCTGTACTCTGGTAAACAACAGAACCTACCTGAGGTCTTGAGTTTGCTCAACTCAATTGATAACCACATCCAATTCACCCTTGAGATTGAAAAAGAAGGTCAAATCCCGTTTTTGGATGTACCCATCCAAAAAACTGATGGAGGTTTTGAAACTTCTGTTTACCGTAAAATGAATTCAGTTTCTCTTCTCTCCCATGCCAGTTCATGCCATCTGATGAATAAGAAACTCTCAGCCTTCAAAACTTTTGTGTATAGGGCAATCAATCTTTGCTCTAACCAAGCCCTTCTCAACAAAGAACTTTGCTATTTAAAATCCTTAGCTTGCCAGAGATGGTTCAAACCAAACATTGTGGATTTGGCATATTTAAAATTCACTCGCCCCAAAATCCAATCTACTCACACCAGACATCCCCTACCCACCCTTCTGGCAGACCATTTCCTTATCATTTTTTCCTTCAGTCAGTTCCAAAATTAGTAGTATTCTTTGCAAAGCGGGTTTTCAAGTTAACTTCTTGCCTTTCCGTAAAATAATGTTTGATGGACTAAAGGATCCAGTGTAATAACTCCTGGGGTGTTTATAGGATCCCTTGCAAGTGTGGTGCAGCCTATATAGGACAGACTTGCAGAGCTCTCAAGGTCCGTCTACGAGAACATAAAATTTGGTAAAAAATCAAGAAGTGTGGTGATCAGCTGTTGCCCAACATTGTTGGGACAATGGACATTGTTTAACTTTGCTGATGCCAAAATTATCAAAAAAGCCTGCTCGCCGTATGAACTAAACTTCCTTGAAGCTCTTCATATTTTTAGGGAAAAAGAAAATCTAGTTTGTTTTAGGGAAAAAGAAAATCTAGAAGGCTGGGAAACTCGGACTGTTTCCCAGCCTTCTTGAATGCTTGGATGCCGTTTGTTCACCACGAGAGGGTGCGCCAGGCAGGAGAAGTGGAATCTCGCCACAGTACTCAGACACACACAAGGTCAGTTCTCAAGGCACGCACGTTGAGTCAACAACACGTTTGAAAAAGGTGGCTCAATTTTAGCTGCAGAAACCTAGGTCACGTTTTTTATTTTAAAACTTGTGCTCAACAAACGTCGTAGCGATTTGAACTTTGATTCAAGCACAAGAACTTTCACCTTCTTTCTATAAGAACGATATATGTGCTGGAGTGTAAGGAATATGGAATGTAGTTCAGCCGTAAAGATGGATGCTTCAGAAGGCAGTCTATCAGTGAGCGCAACGTCGCCGCAGACCATCGCTGATCCAACAAAACTGTCTGATTTAAATGCATCGTGTATACAGGAATATGGTCGGGATATGTGGCTCAGTGCTCCAGGAAATACTGCACATACCGAGCATTTGGTTTATTACATTTAACATACTTGAACAGATTGAGATACACTGATGGTAAGATCATTTGCCAAGGTGGTAATGAGTCTAATGCAGAATGTGCTATGGCTCCGATGTCAATAAGCTCAGCTAAAATTGATTGCATTCGGATACCAAAGCTTGGTATGCAAGATGTCTGTGTGCAAAAGAGATGGGTAAAAATTAGTTAAAACACACAATGTCATAGTGGATGACTATTGTGAGGTTTCAGCTTTAAATAATATTGAAGGCTGAGTTGCTGACATTGTGGAAGGAATGGTTCATTAGCTTCCACGTACAAGCTCTGAACAGGGGAAGTTCGGAAAGCACCAGTGCAGAGATGAAGCGCCTGGTGATGCACTGGATCAAGCAACTTTAAACAAGACTGACTAGCTGAATCAGAGATCATGCAATCGTAATCTAATTTTGATCAAATAACAGATCGATACAGGTGTAATAGTGAGGTGCGATCAGCTCACCACCTGGTAGATGATAAGAACTTAATGATGTTAAGCGGCTTCATACATTTCACTTTCATATGTCATATATGAGCAGCAAAAGTGAGAGATCGGTCGAAGGCGAGACCAAGAAAATGAGTTTCAGGCATAACTGGAATTAGTTCAGAACCTAGATATAAATGCGGTTCAGGATGAAATGCATGCAGACTGTTTTATCAGCAGAAAATCTGAAGCCATTATCGCCACCCAACGAGGGATTCTGGTCAGCGATAGATGTAGCCTACGTTCCAAAAGTTGCATATTCGTAGAGCTGCAGGAGATTTGCAAGTCATCAACATACATGGAGCATTGAATACCTGGAGGGAGATTTGTAAAAATGCCATTCAATTTGAATACAAAAAGTGTAACACTTAATACAGAGCCTTGAGGTATGCCTTCTTCTTCTCTTCAAAAAACTACGTGAAATTGTATTACCTATGCAAACCTGGAAAGTACGAGATGCTAGAAAGTTTTTAATGAATATTGGTAAATTTCCCTGGAGTCTCATTGACTGAAGGTCATGCAGGATGCCATATCGCAATGTCCAATCATAGGCCTTTTCCAGGTCAAAGAAGATTGAAACAAGATGTGCGCGATGAGTAAACGCCTCCCAGACAGACGTCTCCAGAGAAATAAGATTGTCTGTAGTTGACCTAAGCTGCCCGAATACATTTTGGAACGGAGATAAAAGACCGGATGATTGCATAAACAGCTTGTGAGTGCAATTGGGCAATAATTGCTGGGTGAGGAAAGGTCTTTTCCATTTTTTGGGAATGGGAGTGCAATAGCATGTCGCTATGAAGATGGAAACTCATGTTCCAGCCATATACGGTTGAACATCTGTAAGAAAACGTGGAGATATTTAAGTGCTAAATAGCAAAGCATGGCATTGTGGACATCATCAGGACCTACTGCTGAATCACATCATCGAGATAGAGCTGCCCACAGCTCAAGTAGTGTGAATTGTAACCTTCTGAAGTAAAGGGCCTGAAGGACAGAGGTGAGCTTTCTGCACGTGATTTAGTTTCCCGAAATGAAGTACTATAATTGGTACTGCTTGAAACTTGGTAAAGGTTTCTGCCAAGACATCTGCTGTACCAGGAAGATCTGACATGGTTCCGCTATCAGTGTTCAAAGTAGATATAGGGTGGGAAGTGAAATGTCCACTGATTGTACGGACTTTATTCCATATTTCTTTCAAATTTGTAGTGGACGTGATGCTAGATACATATTTCTGCCATGACTCCCATTGACTGTGATGGCGGACACAGCAAGCATTTGCACAAGCCCGATGAAATTGCTGCATGTTGACTGTGGTGGGAAACCTGCAAAAAATGTCCCAACTTTTCCTTTGCGCTTTGTAGGCTGCAGAACATTTGTGGTTCCACTATGGTTTCCGAGATTTTGGTAATAGTGCAGATGTGCGAGGTATGGACAACTTTGCTGCTTGGAGAATGTAACATGTAATGTTTAACACTGCTTGATCAATATTTTGAGTTTGTATCATATATCTCTCGTCAGGTTAACCAATGAGGCATACAATTCCCAGTTGGCGCAGTTAATTTTCCACTGGGTACACATTTGAAATCGCAAACCTCAGCAGTAGACTGAGTCAACAATATTGGGAAATGATCACTACCCATTGGGTTAGGATGGACTGACCATGACAACAGGGGAGTACTCTGACGGAGTGCAGAAAGACAGATCAAGTGCAGTGAAAGATCTTGTGGCACCTTGAAAATAAATGTTGTCTCCTGTGTTCAGCAGAGACAAGTCGAGGTCTGTAAGTAAACGCTCGACCATTCGACCTCTTTGTTTGCATCAGGGCAACCCCAATGCTGACTATGTCCATTAAAATCCCCAAGCAGCAGAAAAGGTGTTTGTAATTGCTCAACAAGGTCTTCAAGTTCCACAAAATTAACATGATCATAAGGAGGTAAATACAATGAACAGATTGTGAGAGAAGACGATAAGTATACGCATACAGCTACAGCCTGTAAAGGTGTTCGAAGCATCTGAGGAGGGGATGGTATGTAGTGGGGGACAATTAGTGCAACACCACCTCTTACCTCAGATGAAAAATAATTGCAACGAGGAATGCTGTGTCGTCTTATCTTTGCTTCATCTGTTGGCTTAAAAAATGTCTCTTGTAAAGCAAAACACACCAGAGAGAATTCATGTATAAGTTGTTTGATATCGGCCTTGTTGGCATGAAAACTACAACAGGTCCACTGTAGGATGTTGTAATACATGATCTGGCTATGTCTGAGGAGGCGGCTGAGTGTTATGTGTGTCTCGTTTCAATGTGATTTTTTTTATTTTACAGAATGAAAGTCTTCTACATCCATACCATCTTTGGAGTTGTCTTGGTCCAATTCTTCTATCGTGAGTGCATCATAAGAAACGAATCCTTTTATTTGTTGCTTATTCATCTTTTTCGAAAAAACTTTAGTCTGTTTTTTGAGTGTCAGTTGAATTAGTGTTTTTTGTGGGACTAGACTGAGTAGTAGTAGGTTTAGTCTGGGTGTTTGCATGTGTTATCTTGTTTGCAACATGTAATGGTTTGGAGGTTTCGTTAAATGTGACGTTAATGGATGGAGGGAAACAGATTTGTTTGTGTACTTGCAAGAAATATAGATCTTACAGCTGCTGCATAGGAAACAGAACTGGGTAATGGTTAAATGCTTCTTAGTCTCTGTATTTTTTGACAAATTTTCTGTGGTCTTCAGGCACTGAATTTCCTGTTCCTGTTTCCAGCGAGGGCACGAACGTGAATATGCAGGGTGGTCACCTTGACAGTTCACACACTGAATGGCAGTAGAACAATTTTCATCATAAGTACCTTGATTATGACCAAAGTGTTGGCACTTGAAGCATCAGAGTGGATTTGTGATGCATACTTTCACTGGACACTTTAGGTAGATGGCAGTAATATCAGTTGGTAATGTAGGAGTTCCAAATGTCAGAATGAGGTGTTTTGCCGGAGCATATTGCCCATCCCTAGGTATGGATATGCGGTGTACTGCTGTGACCTTGTGGCTTGCAAGTTCCACTTGAATTTCAGTGTCAGAAATGTGGAGTAAATAGATTTCCAAAATTACTCCACGTGAGGTATTTAATGTGTTATGAGGAGTGACAGTGATAGGGATATTAACAAGTTGTGTACTCTTCAGTTGGGATTGTGTTGTTGATGCGTTTCTATTAGAAAAACTCTGTAGCACAGTTTCTTGATGGATTTCGGTGTGTCAGATAAACTATAAATTCCTTTTGAAACAACAAATGGGGACAAAGAGCGCAATGCTGGATCATTTGAATGAATTATGAGATATAACGGTACTGGGTTGTAACTGAGCTTTCTGTCCAGGGTCTCTTCAAGGCCCGCTTGGAGAAGAAAAATTTGGTGTTTGCATTGCAGTTGTTTTGTTTGGGTCCCGGCAGCCCCACCTTCCATGGAGCCCTACAAGTGGACGTGCAAGCACGCCAGGGCTAACTAGGAGCTATACCCTCACGATTGGGCCAACAAGAAGACTAATCTTGCCGGACCTGCACAACTGGTTGTCCCTAGCCAGGAGTACTAGAATTCCCTGCCATCTAGCTGGCTGCCTCAGCCCGGGGCATAACTGAGATGCCCTCTATCATGAAGACAGGGCCAATACAGTGTATTGGGAACAGAATCTCACCCTTCAACTGCCAGGATCCCCTTTTCCAGTAACACGGGTCGCTGCACATGGCAAACATGCAGCTATGCTAAGGTGATGCAATAACCCTTTTGGTGAAAAAGAAGAGAAAAATAAAATATAATACAAAAAAAAGATAGTGAAGAGGAAAGGAAAGAAGAGAAAATAGGAAAGGGGCTGTCGCAAGAAAAGGATGAATGCTAGGCACAGCACAGGCTACCCAGAGATGCTACTCCCTGGTAAGGCCTTTATATTAGACGAGAGCTGTAAAGGTCGGTCACCGCCTCCACGCCGCATAGAGGGTACTAGCGGCCTGGCCCCTGCGTACTCAGAATAGAGGAGCCATGCTACAACCGCAGAATTCGGTACCAGGTTCACCCAAGCTGGCTGAACGCCAGAGCAGAACAGCCAACAGAGCTAGTACTGATATTAATATCCATCGTCATATCGGGGCGGAGGCAATCGTCAGACACCCCTTGGGTGGGTTGACCGGGCCGCTCCCTCTCAACCAGGTTCAGAGCCTCGGTTAAGCCTCTACTCCTCGGTAAGCAAGACACTGACCCCTGGGGAAGTGGTGGACTGTGAAGACTGATGCATTACAAGTTCATGACACTGCGCCATGCTGTCAATATGGACATCTACTGTCATCAGCTGGATGAATGTCAGAGGAAATTATGTTTTAAAAAGCCAACACCCGTTAATTAGCAGGGTCCCATATTCTTCCACAATGGAGTAAGTCCCCTTGTCTCTTCTGGCAGCAAGCAAAAAATTCATGCTTTAGGATGAGGTCCTTTTGCACCCCTCCATATTCACTTGACTTAACCCCTACTGATTTCCATTTGTTTTGATATTTGGATAACTTTTTGAGGGACAAAGGGACAAATTGTTCCAAAACCAGCAAACTGATGCAGATCATTTGACCTTTCTTTCATCATTGTGACATTTTTTCACATCAAACACGTTGATGGATGTGTACTACTGCTGAGGGCAGATATTTCCCTGAATAAAATGTTTTATTTCTCAGAGACTCAGTCTGTGTGTCCAAATTGGCCAACAATTAGGAAACAATTCATGAGCAAAAGCAACAGCAAACCACGGCATTTTTTTCACTTCATACACATGGGGGGGATGTGGACTACTGTCAAGATCAAATATTTTTCTCCATAAAATGCATTTATTTCTTTAGAAACTACTGTTTTCTTTTGTATGCCCAAAATCAACCAACAATTATGAAACAATCCAACAGCAAATATGCAGGACAGCACACAGTTGGATGTGGGTTACAATGAAACTTGATACTACAATGCTTTGAGTGAGTCGTTGTACACTTAGGTCGGCATTAAAGAATGCCACTCTTGAATGTTTTCCAACAGCAAGGAGACAGAATGGAGTCCCACTAAGAAAACAGAGACCTATCATCAAGACAAAACCACGTTTATCAGACTTCCACCTACCTGTATAGATGAGGACACAATGCAGATATGTAACAAAATAAGCAAGAGGTATAGTTCTTTGCAAATACTGCAAATACTGGGTGTAATGCATTTGGCACACTTGCAAAGAAACCATAGGCTGAATCCTGCTACAAGATGGCACAGGGACATGTGCCACATACTAAGAAAGTGTGAAACACTAAATGATCCCGGCATCTTTGGGACAACATGTCACTCTCCAGACTCACTGCAAAAGGCGAGCCCAAGAGGTTCAAGGTAGCAAAGACACAGTATTTTGCACAATAGCATCAAGGTCAACTCCATGCTCACTCAGTCAAGAATGCATGCAGAATGTAGGAAAGACAATGGCTGTGCAATAAACAGGCATACATGCTGATTAAAACTGCAACTTCGCATACAAGCAAAGTCCCAGTTGTTGACAATAGAGCATAGGAGTTACTTCTGAACCTCCACATAACCTGTTCACATGGAAGTGTTAATGTTAATGAGTCCTCCTGCAAACTCTAAGACAATGAAATTAGAAATTCTTCAAGTGACAGCATCCCTGTAATTCCCAAACAACTAAATTCTGATTTAAGTAACTGTTTCATTAATATTAGCAATACTCATCTCAAAAGACATGAAAGGTTTCCTGAAGTTTATGTGAAAAGATTAAAGCAAGTATAAGGGTTGTTTAAATATAAAACATGTACAAATATGTTACTTCGAAGTTTATTCACTATGCATAATTCACAGTCTACCAAGAAAATGATACAAGCTGTGAAGTGTCAATATTAAGAATTCTCCATTACGATTAAAGTATGATTTCTTATGCATCAGAAGTCTAGATACTGTTCATGAAGAATGATGCTGGGTGTTGTAGGAACAAGTCTTTAATGCATTCAACTATACTTTGCTCGACAGCTTTTCTTAAACAGTGAAAAGAAATTATTTCCAGGTTTTTTACAGCTGTCGTATACGTCAAGAGATGCTAAATGTATTTCTTTCCCAACCTGGAATCAAACCAGGATATTTTGATTAGTACCCGAATATGCTATCCACTACACCACAGGGACACAAACCAGATAGATCTCAGAACGTTCACCTTGGCAATATGAGC
>JJRW01S0040383.1:13050-24174 GCA_001188405.1 Loxosceles reclusa
AGAGTATAGGAAACTCTCGTTATCCGTTTTCGGTTCATAGACCTTTCATTAGTCAAATTCCTTATAATAAATCTCGTTATTAAATTGATAACTATGCATTTTAATTTGGAGCAATTTTGTTTTAAGGTAACTATTGTGTATGTACATACTTTTTCATCGTAATAAATCATTTATTTAATCACATACGATACTGTTTAACAACTACCAAGGATATCACAGTTGTAAAGCCTCAAGTCGACGCCAGGATTCGAACCAACGGATCTGTCATCTCTAGAGTGACCGCTTCAGCGGTTACGCTACGCCAACTGATAACTGAGCAGCTTATAATGGAATACTTTTATGGAGAGACACCCTGCCATACTTGAGAGCAATGTCAGGGTATCAACCTAAACTCGAGTGGTGGTTCTAACGGTTGGCTCTTTGGCCACTAGTGTGAGTCCATAAGTGCGCCACTTGTAAAGAAAACTGCCCTTTTGTTGACGCCGGGATTCGAACCAGCAGATCTGACATCTGTAGAGTGACCACTTTACCGGTGAAACTACACCGACGGGTATCTGGCAAGCTTATTTTCGAAGTCTTTTTGTGAGGAGAACCTTACACATTATGTGTCCGTAATACTATGGTCAACTTAGAGTGTACATGGTTATAGTAAATTTTTACAAAGCTTGAAATATGTTTCGTTTTAAGTCTGAGAAATTGGCCTACGAGGAAAATAATTTCCTTTTTTTTAAATTGCAATTGCTCAAGCTGGATGCAATGAGAAAGAAAAGAGAAAGAGAAAAAGGAGAAAACGAAAAAGCAAAAAGAAAAGAAAAATCACATATTTGCACTCAGCACAGGGAAAGGTAGAATGCGAAGTTCACAGGTCAAAGGCTGTACCATGAAAGCCTTTTAGAATAACTGGAAAGTTTAGAGATATATCATAAAAGTTGAAAGAAATCCTTTGCGAAAAGAAAGTAATGTAAAATTCCAGTCGATCATTCGGATTAAAGCCAGTTTTTCTCTAGCATACTAAAAGGTTTCCCGATCTTAAGAATATGGACTTTAAGATCGCATTCCTCAAGCGTTTGTCGAGATCAAAGTACAAAATAAAAAATACACAGAAAGAGAGTTTCGAATTTTGATGAATTTGGGAGAAACCATGCATCATTTCTCAAAGAAAACACTGCGGTCGCTGGCTTATCTCAGAATCTAAACAAGCTAGTCATACGAACATGTTTTGAACATACGAAAACATTCGTCTATTAAAGGGATGTCATTCTGATTTCAAACATTTCAGTGTCGCCACTTGCTGAGTACTTTCATTTCTAATGTAAGTTAGAAAACATGAGTTATTTTGTATAAATAGGTCTTACAAATTGCAAATATGTTGATGTTACACTATCTGGCCAAAAGTGTCCAGACACCCAGTGGTACGGAATCGGAGAGTCTTGAGGCATATATTAATATAATGTTGGTCCTCCTTTTACATCGATGACAACCTGCACACGTATGTGGAGATTTTCCAGCAGTTTATTCAAAGGTGGCCATATTAATCGACTTCCAGGCGTCCATCACAGCGGAAGTGAGTGCTGGCAGTGAGGATGCTCGGTTTGGCTGGCTACGTAATCGGCGTTCTACTTCGTCCCAAAGTGTTCTATTGAATTGAAATCGGGGCTCTGAGAAGGCGAGTCCAGTTTTTGAACACCCATTTCGTCAAACGATGACTGCACAAGTCTCGATGTGAGAATGGAGCAGTTATCCTGCTAGAAGATAAATGGGTCTTCCCCGAAATATTGCCAGAGATATTGGGAGAGCAGCATTGTCCAGAATGTAAACATACATCCCAGAATTCATGTTTTCAACCACAGGTACGACCGGACGCAGGCCAAACCCTGAAAAACACCCCCATACCATGATGCTGCCACCACCAAACTTGACAGTCGGCATAATGTGGTCACTTAAAAAGCGCTCGCCGGGCATCCGCCAGACCCAGACGCTGCCATCGAACTGACGGATTGTAAAGCGCGATTCAGCACTCCAAAGAACATTTTTCTACATGTCCACACAGTCCAATGATGGTGAGCTTTACACCATTTCTATCGACGCTTCGCATTCTGGAGAGTGATGTTCGGCTTATGAGCGGCTGCACGACCATGGAATCTCACGTTTTGTAACTCTCGACGAACAGTCCTGCTGCTAGCACTAACGCCTAATGAACTTTGGAACTCCTGAATTATTTCAACTAACGAGGACTTGTGAATTTGTATCATGAACCTTTTCAGGGTTCTACGGCTGAGTTCACTAATTTTTTCGACCTGCCTCTTCGGCTTTCTGCAGATTCACTGCCGCGACGTTTCCATTTCATAATTACATCACATACAGTAGATTTTGTCTTCTGTAGCATATCCGAAATTGCACGAACTGATTTCCCACAAAGGTGGCATCCGCTATAATGCCACGATCAAAGTTACTAAGCTCTTTTGACTTACGCATTGTCTCACAAACGCATACATATGACATGACAAACGACTACCACCGCTTTTATAGCTGTCGGTTGCGCATTAAATTACGCACCGGCCAGATCCACTTCTTTCGGTGAGTGTCCGGATATTTTGGTCAAACAGTGTATTTGGCATAGTGGAAGTATGCGAGCCCAGTAGCCTTTTTCCTTTTCTTTTGCAAAGTGATTCTAAATTTTCTAACCAAGCATAAATATTTGTTACGTGGTGCCAAGGATTTTCTAATAGAATACATGACCGCCACTGTTGCGTGTAGACTCTGGCATAAGATTAAATGATATAGTATTCGTCCTTTTTTTGTTTAGTGCCCAAAGTGCTCTCAACAGCAAGTACAACATTTTCTTTTATTTCTCGGATTCACACAACTTTTTTTCCAACCTTCAAAAACACATAAAAGTTTGATAATGTAGAACTCGCTTGTCTTGCGTTCATTGAAATATAGTTGAGTAGCTTGGGCGTTTCCATTGGCAGCCCTATACAATAAACTCAAGTCTGGTATCTCTGAATTTGTGTAGTGTTCCATTCTCTTCGCAAATTCCCCTGAGAAATGACGAAACGTAAGCAGCTGGAGACGTTTCAAGCATGCAAGCATGTCAAACAAGAACCTACGCTCAGCAGCTGCGAACACATTTATGACAAAATATGATTACTTTGTGGGACCTACACCCTTTCCACTTTGACCAGGCAATTCGAAATCACCCTGTATTTATTTTATCATTACTGCAGTAATACGTCTCGCCATTTGCTTACCCTTATTAACATTTCCCCTGCCCAAAAACACTTTGATATCGATTGTGTTTTGAAGTAGTGGTGAGACAGCTTTTAGATTCTCCCTCTAAGATAAAAGACAGCCGTCACACCAGCGCATAGCGTGAAATTAAAATTAGAGCAAGACCTCTTTTTTTCCTCGAGAGGCGTCAAGGACTGTATTACACCACCATCCGTCACATATATATTTTACCCTAAACAATATTACTGTGCTTTAAAGTCTAAATGTAGCTTCTAAGTATCAAAAGTTTATTTGTCAGCGATCAATTAGTCTGGCGGTAGTTCGATTATAATAGCTCACTAAAAGAAAGCCAGGAAAATTAGTCTGTTGATTGTGCAAACCTGTATTCATGTTCTTTATTTCTGCTGAACTTCTGCACAATTATAAGGCATTTACCTTTTTAAGTTGTATCTTACGAGTGCGTTCAAGAATAGTGAAGTTTTCAAATCAGTTTCATCTGGGGATTGCTCACATTTCCGAATGGAAATGTTCCTTACGTGATGCTGAAGATAGTTTTCCGCTGAGCGATTACCTGTTTTACTAGAAGGCGTTACCTAAACGAAGATTGTGCCCAAGGACGAAGGACTTCTTTTTATTACTCGCAAGTGTACTTAACACTAATAATGCAATATGTGCATATTTTGAAAATATTCCGAATAGTTTTCAAATAAGTACATTTGAAATCGTGGCCCGGGGAGAAAAAATCATCTGATATCGTTAACGACCGCGTGGCACTGAAAGGGTTAATATTTTGGTATCGTTAAATTGGGAGTAATTGACGTTTGGTTAAACTGAATTAGTAAAGATAACAGCAAGTCAAGCATGATACTGCGTCAAGCATCTATACTGAGCAATATTTAGGTAAAATTGACTCAGTAATAATGAATATTTGACCATAATTGAACTACATGATTAAATTAGCAATTTGTATATACTTTACTAAAGTTCAAAATAAATAAGTAGAAATTGGCGAAAATATAACACATTTGAATTTACTTATTTCATGAAAAGGGAATTCTTTACGGATTTGACAATCTGCTTTTTTTTAGCGGCTTCAATTTTAAATCGCTTGAGATTCTCATGTACTACTCTTTCACACAAGAGACAAAAATGTTTGTTCTGTAAGAAGACATCACAGAAATATATCAGTGTAGTAGTCGTAAAACTGTCTGGAGGTTATTTCAACGGCTTATGTTTGAGGCAAGAAGGAAACAAAATATTATTCTTTCCAAAAGCAACTTTTCTCAACTCCTTTGTGAAACAAGTTATGTTTCTTCGTCGAAAGATAAAGGCTTCCGAGAAATACTTTATTTCTTAAGAGCTCGGCCTGCGGAAAGAAGAGTAAAACATCTTGTAGATTCCAAACCTGTTCGAGGAAGAAGACATAAATAGAAGTCAACATTAAAATGTTAACGAAAACTTAAGCCATTGTTCAAGTAAGGTGAGATTAGAGAATTTTTATGCACATACACTTCTTACACTAAATCATGTGATGTATCATAATTAACTTCGGATGAAATTTGTCTGCTTAGTCTTTTAGTGAACTTATTAGAACCGAGATATTCAAGTAGTATTCTCATGAACAAACAAATATTCAAATTTATATTGTCCTGTTATGGCAACTGTTTGAAGTAGATCCATTTTATACCAACAGGGTAGATTTCCTGTTTAAAACAAAACATCTGCAGACCTATGGCTTAAGGAAAATTGAGCGGAATAATTTATCAGTTTATAGCTATGGTGAAATGGTAGAATATCTATGCTGAAATGACGTTTCCGAACTGAGGTAATTCAGGCAGAAAGTAATCATTAGCTGCTCCAGTTTCTTACGGTAATATAGCAGCAAGATCCAGAAGAAATACGTTAAACCTTAGTGCAAACCAAACTCCAAAGTGTGAAGATTGAAGCTACAACAAAGAACTAACTTATAAGAAACCAATTGCAGCAGTGGCTAGTATACCCTGCAATGAGAATCTGGTCACTTCCTGGAAGAAAGTATAGTTATGACTTTGGGCAGCTGTTTTAAATTTCATCGGCTTTGAATCAATAAATAATATATCTGAGACTGGCGTCATTATTCACGTTTCTTCACAGACAACGTAAGGATGCATAAAAAAGGTAGATATATTATGGTCAGTACTAAGCTTTCAGACCTGAAGGCCAGATGCTTTCCTGACTTGTCTCAATTTTTGTGACATTCATCTATCAAATGTCTTTAAATTTCCAAAGATGCCAGGTGTTAAAGCGGCATAGCAATACCGAAAGGTAAAGTTTGCTTAAAATTAAAACTAAATTGAAAAAAAGTACAGGAATTCGCTATAACAGCAATCGTATTTACCACCACGCCCGAACGCCATGAGGTGAGGTTTCACTGCGGCGATCTTATTCCTCAGTATACATTTAGGACGACTGCCATCTAGGTTGGAAACAAGCCTATGCTTTCGAGTCTGGGGCATGATTTGGATTATGCAGGCTTTAGTGCAAATATGGGAAAGACCATTATGTATCTTTGGGCGGGGTCTTCAAGGCTACGTTTGTTCACGTTTTGGACGCTGAGTTCGGCTGAGAGGTAACCTCTAATGTCTGCCGACCAGGTGTAGGTGAGGCTCTGTACCTGGTCGAGTGAGCAGCCAGGGTGTGCCACTATGAAGCCGAGGTGTTGACCGAGGTGACAGACCGTCCAACGGCCGACCTCATGGCCGTTGGACAGCCTGTGACCTCGGTCAAAGGCTGAAAAAAATGAAACTTCTGTCTCAGTGAGCAAGTTTGTGCTTGCTGTGTGTACGGGACTATCTATATTCTGCAGTTATTCAACGCCTGTAGCAAGAGGCGTTAAGCCTTCACTCTCCAAAAGGCCTAATTAGTTTCTGGTGGAGAGGGAGGCGTCTATATATCTTCGGGCACAAGTGTTAAAATACCACCTTAAAACAACGCCATATTTCTAAAATATAGCTTTGTCAATTTACCCGTCATAGATTCGCTGAAAGATGAATATTTCGTTTGCTTTCCGCGCGCAATATCTTTAAGGGCAAATCACTTTCACATGCGCATTCAAAATGCTATACGTTGAAGCCATCCGGTATAACAATTAACGGATTATTGGGATGATTGTGGCACACAGAATGAATGCCAGATATGCCATGAGATTACGGCGGTTAACGGGTTGGGATTGGAACAATACGATTCTGTTTTGAATAGCGTTCTACAGTCGCTACGTGAAAACGGGCATTTCACTTACACTATCTAATAGCCGTTGGTAAATTGAATTACATGGAAAGAGATAGCATCTACTTGCGTTATAGAATTGCATTTCCACAGTTACACTAGCTTAATGCAGACCAAATGATATAATAAGGCATATAAATGCTGCATTACTCAGTACATACCTCACAGGGTGTTGATTTGTCCTATTCATCGTTCAACCATGGAGGCTGTCTCTTTATGTTGCGAATGTTTTTAGTTGCATTTTAACAGGATCATGAAGGGATAAAGTTTTGAAAATGTATCCACAAGAGTACTGGAAAGGTATTGTGTAATCCAGAGTATGTCTGTTTGGCAGTTTATTGTAATTATTAAAATTTATTATAAAAACGCCTTCCAGCAAGGTAGGCTTAACAACAACAGTTAAGGTATATATATAATACGTAGATGTAATTGTGCATAAGTCACTTATAGAAAGATTCAAGACGTTGTTGAACAAAAACCAACTTTATCAAGTTATTCAGGTTTCGTCAGGTCTGGGCGTGACTCTTCAAAACTAGGAATTATAGTTTGAGGAAAGGGCGCCACACACATAAGAGCCTTCCTCAGAGAAAAATATCGCGGAGGAAGGACGATTTCTGTCTCGTGATGCAGTGAAGTGTAACATGCGTGTTGTCATTAGTCTACAACATGAGTCGAGAGTCAGACGTCACCGAGTTGCAAAAAAACGCCATCATGTTTATCCGTTCTCGTGGACACACGGTTATTGTAGCTTTTGAATTTGTTGGTGTGTCAAAATGTACGGTCTCGCGGGTGTATAAACATTACTGTACTTCGCAGTCAAAACGGGAAATTGACAACGTGACTGTGGCTACAGAACGAGTCTAACCGTATGTGTGTAGCCTAGTAACGCCAAATCATGTTTAAATCAGACAACTGCTAAAAAGTTTTTTCAGGTTTTTACAGCTGCCGTACACGTTAAAAAAATCTAAACGAATTTCTGTTTCCAGGGCGGGACAGAAATTCATTTAGATTTTCTTAACGTGTACGGCAGCTGTAAAAACCTGAAAAAAAAAATTCTTTCTGATGTTTAGAAGAGCTGTCGGGCAAAGTATAGTTGAATACAATTGCTAAAAGTTGTGTCACTGAAAGTCCACTCTAATCAATTTTCCAAAAGTCATTTCGACGACAATTGCATGCAGTGAAAATCTGGAGCCGAGTGCCATTCAAAAGACCACTTTTAACAGCACGTCAGGAAGTCGAATGCTTCAATAGATTATGAGAGAACAAAAATATTTACAGATTTATATTGGAAGTGGATAATTCGGTCTAGTAGTTTAACTTTCGCTTACTTTAGAATGCAGGAAAATTCTGTCGACCAATAAAATGTTAGAAAAATGTTCCGGGTACCCATTAAGGAACGTTGCTCCAGACGTTGCCGTAGCAAACGTTGTCACTTTCGAAGAGAATGCGATAAGACGAACTTTCAGTTTACGACAGAGTGGACGTAAAAATACAAAAGTGTCAATACCCTCCTCTCCATGGAATGTATGCCTGTACATGAACCACGGATCTAACAGCTCCGGAGCGACTGCTTTCCAGTATAAACTACGCCCTCGAGTATCTGGGCAGACTATTATCTAAGTCTTTTGTGGGAAGTGGGAAACCCTCACAGTGAGCACAGTAATCCACCAATGGAAAATTTCTGCCTTGTAGGTGATCTTATGTTTCAAGGGGACAGTATTGAGATTTATCAAGGTAATACTGAAACACAGACTCAAAAGCACAAGACATCATCCCCACGCTTGAACTGGCTAGCAAGACGTCCTGATCATAATGTCCTTCAGAATCTAAGGGACGTACTGGAGAGGAAATGCAGGAGTGAATCGACGGTTTCCTCTCCAGTCGTATGGATTTCGTAGAATATTAATGTCCGAAAATGCGTCTTTAGAGTTTGCATAAACCACTATTGGATCTCAGCTAAGAAGAATGTCTGTTGCGACTTGAACTAAAAGTGCAAAAGAGGTATTGTAGGGAGGAAATATTCTTCTATTATATTTTCCAAGAGTGTGTGAACTGACTGGATGTCTTAGTTGCCGTATAAAATATGCCCATACCCATACACAAGGGAGAAAAGGGAATTGCGAGAAATACTGTACCCCAGTCATGTTTTCCGCTTGAAAGCAAACATTTATACCACACAAAAAAAAATCTGCTGCGCGTGATTCCTCCTGGTAACAAGGAGTGAAGCTGGTAGTGCGATAGAAGGTAATTCAGTCAGACAGGTTGACCTGTGACCTATGTCACGTCTGGAGACCGCTCATGTTGTTTGCGTGCTCCTGTGAATACTGTGTGTACAAAACAATTATTGCTAATCGCACACTTATTGATGATCTAACACAACGTCGGATCATCGGTTGAATGGAATTGGGTAAACTCAAACAGGCAATAGGGCATGAACTTCCAGTTCCAAAATCTCTTATTCCAAGGTTTTGGTTCAAGCTCCAGAAAACTGGAAATTTATCTGACGCCACAGTGCAGGATGTCCACGGAATGCTATGCTTGCACAAGATCACTATTTGCGTTAACAGACGACAACAGAGCAACAGAATAAATGCACCAGAACAGAGATTTTCCAGCACCTAACGGAGTACAAATGTGTCTGCTCGACTTCTGTGCGAACATGGTATGTGCGTCTGCAGGCGTACAAGTTGCATTCCTTTGACGCTGGGCCACAGAAGAGTCCGCCTAACATAGTGTAGAGACAATAGTACTAGGAATTATAAAGAATTCTCTTGTGGCTTGTTCACAGACGATTCCAGGTTATCTTTGCAGTCGCTCACGGCGTGTGTACATCTGGCGGGGACGTGAAACTTGATGTAACCCAGACAATATCATTACATGCAATTTCGAAGGAGCTGATCAGCCCTTATACAACTCTTAATATCATTGGTGAAGTCACCGTAAATGGCCATATTTACCGGAATGCGATTCTTTAACGATACTTGCGCTTCTTCAGAGGAATGCAATGGAGATTGCTTTCCTCTCTTGGAGTTTCCAGATGGAGCGAACCTTGTCAAAATGAGCTCTTGAAAATTGAGGATTTACAACAGATAGAGTGTCCCCGGCAAGGTCCCTTTCCCATCTACGTAACCCTCATTGAACATGTTTGGAATATATTCGGGTGACACACTGCAGGATGGATTTCTCCTCTTCCTTGTTCCTTCCATAAGCTGAGTACAGCTTTGTTGGGGGATTGGAAAGATATACCCAGGAGCCGCTCGATATTCCCATCTGTAGTATGCCACATCCACATTGTTGTTGGGCATCCACTTCTGTCAGGGAATATCATATTTCGTATTATCCGCTCTGTACGGCATTCACATTTGTTTTGGTACTAAATTCCAACTAGTGATCCGCTTACACACTCACAGGAACACAACACCGAAACGCTTACACACACACACACACACACACCGTAATGCTTACACACACACCGTAACGCTTATACACACGCCGTAACGCTTACACACACACCGGAACGTTACCGGAAGCAAAATTGTTTGCTTTTCGTCCACTCTGACTATTACATTCTCCAAAGACATGGTTTTTTGTGTTGTTTTACAGTTTCCGTATTATATTGTAGTACTTTTTATTATGTTATAATATTATGCGTTATATGTGGTATCACACATGTGTAAAGCAAATCCATTCACACAAAACAGCTGATTGTGTCCAAATTACCATGAACCCTTATTTATGGAAGAGTTAAAATTAACGTTTGCTTTCTTTCATTTGTGAGTTTTCGAAAATTGTTCAATCTCACGGAAAGATTCATCTATTAAATTGACATTCTACAAACCTACAATGATTCAAAATAATACAAGGCAACAGTTGCTTATTTCTTATCTATTAATCAATTATTATTCATCAGTATAAAAAGTATATAAATAATTAAAAATAATTGAAACTTTAATTATGCCAAATAACCATCACTGAGCTCGTTTTTCTTTCACGGGAACCGTAAAATACACTGAACCGTTCTTTTTCTTTCTCGATTTGGTACCTTTAATTAATTCTCTATGGAGCATGATTATGCTTTTGAAAAACTACGCATTAATATGATACTTGAAAGAAAGATGTTGAAGAACCTAAGTAGATTTTTAGAGCTTATTCAAGTCTTGATTTTGCAAAATTCACAGAAAATGAATTATTAAATTTTAAAATGCAGAATAAATTTTTCAACAGTATTGCCGTATGTTTTAGGAAATGTGCAGTATTAAATTCTTCTAATTTTGTTCATATGTTTCGTGCTAGTGGTAACGTTCCTCCACAAAAGACTTCGAAATTAAACTTCCCAAATAAACGTCGGCGTAGCTTAACCAATAAAGCGGTCTCTCTAGAGATGACAGATCCTTTGGTTCGAAACCCGACGTCGACATAAAGCACGTTTTTCTTTATGCATCCTCAAAATATGGCTAAATATTTATTGAAAAACTCCAGAATGTGAGAAAGTTTTGTTTTGCATTTCATCCCACCTTGTAATCTGACATCTCAATTCTCTAACAACAACAAATTATCAAGGAACAGACATATTTCTCTTATTTAAAGCAAAAGAAAGGTTTATTAATTATTGTATTTTTGTGATGAATA
>JJRW01S0040704.1:13192-23336 GCA_001188405.1 Loxosceles reclusa
TCGGACCGAGTTTAGACCCGCAAAGTGAAGCAGCTTGACGTGGCACTGAGTCAACTAGTCCCCGGCAGAAATATTTACCCATGTTGTCTGTATAGCCGTCCATAATTGCAGAAGTGTGTTGTAGGGGCAGGATGTTTCGCATGAACGGATCTTTCGATTATATCCGAAATATATTCGATGGGGTTCATTGTCTGGCGATTTAAGTGGGCACATCATTCGCTGGAATTCTTCAGAATGTCCGTCAAACCAATCGCGAACGATTTTGGCTCGGTGACATGGTGCATTGTCATCCTGGAAAACACCATAATTGTTTGGGTGCAGGAAGTCTATGAATGGCCGCAAATGCTTCAAATGCCAAGAAGCTGAGCATGACGCGTTCCAGTCAGTGTATGGTTTAGTTTCACCAGATGACCTGGTCCATGAACATGAAAAAACGCCCCCACACCATTGTGGATCCTCCACCAACTTGCACAGTAACTTGTTGACAACTTGGGTCCATGACCTCCTGAGGTCTGCGCCACATCCGAACCATACCATCAGCTCGTACCAACTCGGACTGTGATTCATCTGACCAAGAAACTACGTTTTTCCAGTCATCTACCGTCCAGTTGGTATGTTCTTGAACCCAAGATAGGCGCAGCTGCCAACGGCAGGTTGTTAGTAAAGGCACTCGAGTCGGTTTTCCTCTGCCATATCCAATCAACAAACTGTCGTTGCACTGACCTCATGGCTACGTGCCTAGTACGTTGATTGGTTGGTTGGTTTGAAGTTTGATGGCACAAGAGCCTGTAAAGGCCATGCTGTGCCAAGCACAAGGTGAACACGGAACACTACATGGCTCGGGCACCTCCGGCACGCCATGTCACTCTGCGTAGTCACCAAAAAGATGAACCCCTGAGGGTGTGCCTAGTACGTCATTCACTGATTGTTGCTGTTATTTGACGCAGTGCCGCTTGTATGTTAGCACGGACTGCTCTACTCAGACGTGCCTGGTCACTAAGCACACGCGGTCGGCCAATGCTTTGTCCATGGTGGGAGGTAATGCCTGAAATCAGGTACTCTCGGCACACTCTTGACACTGCGGATAGAGAAATGTTGAATTTCCAAACAATGTCAGAAACGGAATGCCCCATGCCTCTAGCTCCAACTTGTATTCTGCGTAAAAAGTCGATCAATTCCGGTCTTGTAGTCATAGTCACATCAGAAAACGTTTCACAGAACTTACTGCCGTCCAACTGAAAGAACTGACAACGCACTGTCTATTTATGCATCTATTACGCGATGCTGCTGCCATCTGAATATTTACATTGTAAAGAAAATTTGTCGATGCCGGGATTCGAACCAGGAACGTACAGCTCCGGAGCGACTGCTTTCCCATTTTAGCTACGCCGATAGGTAATTGGGTAGCTTATATCAAAATCCTTTGTGGGTGGACATTACAGCATATTACTATCCCATGACTTTTGGTAATTCGGTGTATATATAATCACAATGATACAGTAAAATGCACATGACTTTAAACCTTACAAAAACCAGTACCTGGTAACATAAATACAATTCAAGTAAATTAGAGTAACAAAGAAAAGCGATAAGTTATTGTGGAGTGAAACCTCCTGTGTCATTTGAAGTTCGCACCAAAGAGTCCAAAAAAAAATCAAACACTATGTAACAAACCCCGTTTGTGGACACCGGGATTTGAAGCACAGATCTATCAGCTCCGGAGTGACTGTTTTCCCAATGTTGCTACGCCGACGAGTATCTGGGCAACCTATTATCTAAGCCTTTTTTTGAGGGGGGACCTCATATCCTCCTCCACGTTGAGAGAGAGAGAGAGGTCAGGACACAGGCTTGAATTCGAGTGTGGACACCAACGGCCAAGAATTCATGCCCACAAATGTGAGTCCATGAATGCGGGAGTCACTTGCAATAAACGCCTTTTGCCTATTTATTGAATGTTAATTTGAATGAAAAGATTTTTGAAAGAGAAGAGAAAGAAAAGAGAAATTTGAATGAAAGAGAAAATTAGTAAAATCATTATAACTATTACATCAAAACTCTCTATCGAATAACATTTTAAAAACTTCAATCGACCTTGTTCGTACAGCTGATTGCAGGAGACCGTTCCGTTCATAGACCGCTCCGTTTGGGAGGAATTCATGCCTTAATAGCAGGTTCGTTTTTCCTCTGATTAGTCCCATTCCGTGACCTCTAGCAATCACACATTTCCCTTAAAGAATTTCTGATACACCTTATCAAAGCCGTGCTAAATCTTAAGTGTTTGGATCAAATCTCCCCTTATCCTTATCTTCGGCACACTGAACAAGTTCAGCTCTTTCAACCTCTCTGCACAATCCACATACCACTAACCATGAATGAATTTTGCAACCCTTCCTCTGAACTCGCTCCACAAACTATAGGGCGCAAAATCGAACGGCACATTCAAGACGAGGACGTGCTAATGATCTGTACAGGAGAACCACAACTCTTAAATGGCAAGTAAAAGTTCTTTTTTAGAAACCTAAGCATCTAGAACTACCTGTTTTTCGTAGAAAGCAGCTTTTTTTTCGTACAACTTAAATTCTTGTTGGAGTGAATGAAAGAGTTCCGACAACGTTCACAAATCGGCCCTCCTTCTTTTGTTCTATATTCACAGTATGTCCTCAACAAAGAACACCAGCTCTATAGTTTGCAGACGACTTTTTATCGGCTTAGTTTCTACCTACTCCTCAGTAGCAGGCGTGCTTGCAGAAAAAAATATTCCTCGTAAAAGAAACACGCTGAGTCTTGCACAGTGTGTGGCCTTGCACCCATGAATCGGAGGCCTTGGAAAGAAAAAGCAAATCTGAACGAACGACATCAGGGTGCTTTGTTTCCACGGGCATATTATTCCCTCGTTTTTTATCCATCTCTCATAAGTGACATGAGGCAAAGAGAAAGTTTTAAGCAGAATGATCTATCACGAACGTCGTCGGGTATTATTATTATTATTTATGAAGGCGCTGATCTTTCGTCTAGATATTGCCAACGAAAGGGTTTGGCTTCTTTGAGATCACTCGATGATATGATTCGTGACTTTCAGATGGTGGTTTCTCGCGCTTGAAAAATGAGAGTTGTGTGTTACCGAAACTCATTTAAGACAGCACTTGTTCTAGGACGATGGAAAAAAAAACAGGAACCATGTAACACAAAGTCAGTTTTCAAGTTGATGAATTGGTCTATCCCACATAGCACATGCCGGATTTTCAACGTTGAAAAATGTCGCAAGCGTTAAATCTAGGCAATATGGTGGGAAATCAGGTATTGCAACGTTGTTATACCGCTTTTTTTTCAACGGTTGTAAAACCGTCCTTGGTTGAACGTTCACGATGCGACCAATTTCCAACCGGTCGAAGTCGTAGTACTGCCCATGAAAAATTTGTGGATTATGAATCTATTTCGCAGATTATTTCAGTTTTTTGCGTGTTTTTCGCGGTCTATAATGCAACGGATGTTTCGTCCTGCACGGCTAACTGAGCATGAGAACGAACTCTCTGTGCATCAAAAGTAGAATCATGTACACCATGAGTGTCAGAAATAAGTGTCCAGAACCTCGAAGGCTTTTTACACGGCAATATCTTTTCACCGACATGTTCATTTCAAGTAAATTAAGTTCAAAATACTAATTAACTGTAACTCCACTTAAATCAATAATTTATCAAGTCAAAATAACATATTACAAATTATAATTATGCATTTTTACATAAATACCACAAATCCATTAGAATACAAAATAAAACTAAACATTTTGAAGACTAGATAGATAACAATCTGTCGCTCCAGAACAACTTCATTTAAAAATTCTAACACAAAGCATACAATTTATAATAGTAACAGATAAACAAGAGTTGTAAGGTTCTCCCCACAAAGGACTTCGATAACAAGCTGCCCAGATACCTGCCGGCGTAGCTTAATTGGGAAAGCCGTCATTCCAGAGCTAAGGGATCCGTGGTTCGAGTCCCGAAGTCGATAAAAGAGCAAATTTACTTACAAATTGCACCCGAACTCATGGACCCACGCTTGTGGTTATGGACTCTTGGCCCTTGAGATTCATACTGGAGGTCAGGCCCATGCTCTGACCTATCTCTCAACGTGGAGAGGAAAGTAAGGTTTTGCCACAAAAAAGACTTCGATAATAAGCTGGCTAGATACCTGTCGACGTAGCTTAATGGGGAAAACAGTCACCCCGGAGCTGACAGACCTGTGATTTGAGTCACGGCGTCGACAAAAGGGCAAATTAATTTACAGAGTTAATACACATTATAAAAATTAATAAAATACGAGTTTTAATTAAAAATAAGGGAGTTAAACACGAGTTAAATTAGAAATTACTAGCTAAACTCCAGTCCGAACTTATCTAAAAAGAAAGTTAACCCAGGGTCTCAGGGACTAACGCCTGCATAATATCAACCATAAAGAAATATTCCCCCCGGGTGCTTATACATGTTGCATCCGGGCTAAACAAACTAAAGAAATCAGTAAATTAAATGTAAAGAAAGAAAGAACTTCTGCCCCTGCTCACAGGAAACCAATGTAATTGTCCAACAATCTTAATAGTCCGAATATCAACCGATTTTTCTAAAATGCTGTGAAATTTCGGTACGTTATATTATGAATATCATGTCCTTTACAGTATACTCTAAATACTATTATAACTCAAAGTTCTGTAATTTGAAATTAATGAATTCTCTTCTACAATTCAATTATCAAGTTTCGATTTTTTGGAAACTCTGTGGCTCGGAGTACCAGATGTAAAGGTTGACCCTGCCGACAATGGAAATTGAACCACAGCGTTTTCAATTTCGTAATGAACGCTTTACCATGCCGGCGGCTGGAGAAGTATCTTTTTAACTATATTTGTTGTGAGGGAGAGAACTTATACTCCTCCCTACACGAAAATGAGAAGTCAAGGTCTGCTTAACCTCTAACAGTGGACCGTAACGGACAAGGATCCTTGTTCGGGCGACACGGAATCAAAACACAGCTCTTCGATGCCGGAATGAACGCTCTACCACTAAGATGTGCCGGTGGCTGTATAGGTGTTGATTTAGGTATATGCGCTGTGGGGTAACCTTACACACAACGAAACATATCTCATGCTTGTTTTTATATAAGTACTTTTGAACGCCTTTTCTATAATTTTTGAAAGTAAGCATGGCATATTTGAAACTAAATTAAACCCTACCGATACATTTTGTATTTTACAATTATTTTTTTTAAATGATAGATGATGTACAAATTTTAACTCGTGTGCATGCCACAGCGTAGTTAGCTCTACAGTAATAACACAACGTCTATGTGTGAGGATTTGGATGATTAGGAATCCCCTTCTACTACATGCATCAATAGCCACAGTCATCAAGGATTTTGGTTTGGAGTGGAGGACAAGATATGAGACAAAATGAGTTGGTGCATCTGAAAATGTCTGTGAAGTGCAGCATGAATTTCAAGTAACTTAAATACATCTGTGGTTTGGGGAATGAATAGTTTTTCCCAAGACAGACATGCATGCGTCATGCCAGTGACGTAAGTAATAGTTATCTGACATAGTTATTGGGTCCCTATAATACTCTGACAAGGCCTCGTTGTGGGGAGTGTGGTTCACGTTTTTATCATACCCCAACTAGTCCATTACCACAGCTTAAAGGAATGTGATCACCTATCCCATGAGGACAAAGATGGTGGCAAATCAACTGAGAACAACGTGTCAGTTCATCAGAAACTACTCATTCGAATTGGCGTGGAATGTTTGGAATAAGTCTTTTCTCAGAACCCTATCCTTCAGGCTTGCAGTGTGATAAGTCTTCTTGTGTTCTACAAATACTGCAAAGTTCTAAATCAACTTTCTGAATCTGCATATTTACATGAAAAGCATTTAGAGTCCTTAATAGACAAATAATGCATCGTGGAAGAGTCAACAGCATACAGCATATGAATAATCAAATATCTTGTCTTTTCCAAGTTGGGTGTTACAGAAACGTATCAGGTGAAAGATCTCATCATCCACTCCTTTACTTGCTGCTCTGACTGAAAGCTTGTCCATTTTCTGCTGTCAGCCTCATCGGAAATCTACCGAGAACCGTAACTATTACGTGAAGATTTTTGCCGTTCGATCAGAGTCTGATTTTCCTCATCATCTGGCTCCAAAATATCATCTTGCTTCTCACTCTCACGTCGTATACTGTGTCTAATACTACTGACATCTTTCACAGCTACAGCAGAACCACCAGCTGTTTTATGGTCCTCATGGTCTTGCTCGATTGAGGTTTCATATATGAAACATTTTCACTTACATCATTATCTTCAATATCACCACTTGAATGCTCATCACTGCAATCATGAGCCCCTTTATCTTCTTGGGCATCATTTCCAATTGTGCTCTTTCCACAAAATTTTCAGTTTTTTCAAACACATCTTCAGATGCTTCCTTGTCTTCTTCAGAAGCATTTTTCATTAGCTTTGTACCTTTTACCTTTTTTCTAGCTGTTTCCTTCACTTGTTTTAATTGTATTTTTTGGTGTTTGCTTATTGTGTTCTGATTTTCTTCTTGGTGAAATTGTCGCGAGACAGGTTAGTTTTACTTTACTGGTGATTGGGTTACAACTTTCATTTTGAGCCTGTCTGGGTCTCGTATTATTCCCCTGAACCTGTGGACGGGGGTAAGTCTGCCCTCTGTGATTATTTGTCAGCCACTTTCCTGGTTTAACCGGATACTTCAATGTAGCTTGTCTTTGTCCTGATATAGCCTGGCAAAGGGTATTCCCTGAATGACTGTTCCACGCTTCGGCAATGGGGCAGTCAGGGCTCTGAGCCCATCTTTCTCGCCTTAGTTAGAGTTCTGCCCGGTCATGAGAACCGACCGAAGCAACTTCCCCCCCCCCCTTCCCCCGAAGGAGGATCGGCCAAAGCAGTTCCAGTCCATAGACATGATGAATAACAATCTCAGTTGTAGCTTTGTCTGCGGTGTTCTGCCTAGATGTTTCTTCAGACCTGAGTGAACCTTATAATGTCCACCCACAAATTAATTCTATATAAGCTACCCAGTTACCCCGTCGGCGTAGCTTAACGGGTAAAAGCGGTTCCTCCGAAGCTAAACGTTCCGGGTTCAAAACCCGGCTTCGACAACTTTTCTTTAGAACCTGAAACCAAATACTGGTGTCGAAGTTTCGCTCGTACGGCTCTCGCATGGGGGCGGGGTCAAATCTTCCCCACGGAGAGGCCTTAGAAGATGGAACGTGGACGATTCGGGTTACGCTTCTTATGTTATTTCTTGGTGAGATAATTTCAGCACAGTTAGAATTATCATCATCAACATGCTTCTGTGCTTTATAACAACGAACTACTTTTTCTTCAGCTGAAAGTAATGTTACTTTTGAAAAATTAATTACCATTTCTTTGTATTTTAACTTTCGTTTTAAATAAGAATAAAATTATCTTGTCCATAAGGCTACTTTACAGAAGTTTCGTGTGGTTCTTTTATGGCAATTTGAAAAACAACATTTCTGCTATTGCTTTTCTACGCGTAAAATACTGATACAAAAAACAAAAAAGAAAAAGGAAAATGATGAAAGTTCCTGTACTAGTATTGCCATCTGGCTACGCTTAGAAGAAGAGACGGGGGAAGGGGGGTTGCGGTGCGCTTTATTGCACCTGTGCAAGAATCGGGAAGCGTAAGTGGCAGTCAAAGGCAGTGGCTCTGCGCGTGCGCGCAAATTTTCACCGGGAGACTTCCAGAACATTCCTCTGCTTCCTGGCTTTCGACATGCTTCTCGAAAAATCTTTGAGCTTTTAAAAAGGCTGAAGCGCGTTGGTTAAGGAAGTTGTCTGGTGCGACTGTTGAGGAATTTTTGTTCCCTTTTAGCGAGTCTGTAAGAGGTGTTAGAATTGTCATTGACTTGCTTTTGGTCCGATCAGTAGGCGATCTGTCTTGTTGTCTGTGCGAATATTGGAGGAGCTCTGGTGTAGTTCTGCGTGGATTTCCAGGGATTTGGACAGTGGGTGCTTGATTCTGAGATGGCGTCGGATTGACGTCTTACTACGGTGTGTGATTGTTCGTTTTTGTTGTGTTAGTCATAGGTGTTCGAGACTTGTCGTAAAATGGCTAATAAAAGCCGAAGAGTTTGATTGAGATAAAGTATCTTGTACATTTTCAATTATTAGTGCCAAGAAATTGTGTCTATGGAATTTCAAACTTTATTGTTGATTTGTAAGTGTTGGACTTCCTGAAAGGGATTGATATTAAGGGAACGAGGAATGAGTGACGTCTCTTGAGTATATTTTCTCGTCTGGAAAATTTTACATGGCGTTCCTTTTTGACTACATTAAACTCTACGTGACGTATTCTATTGGTAAAGTCCACGGCATTGCCTTTCACCAATCATTGAAGGAGTGTGCAACGAAAAATCTGATTTGGGTTTCCTTTCATCGTATCGGTAAGTTTTCAAGCGGGAGTGCAAATTTTCGTCGTGACATATAGTGTTTATTCATGATTATAAATTAAGTCAGCATTCGTTTATTATACAAATTATTCGTTTGCTGTTTCTGAACCAGTGTAAGGAATTTCGACTAAGGCACTGTGACTGTTTTTGTTTTTATTAACCTAGTGAGGTGTTGTTGAACTTATTATTTAATAAACTGAAATTCTGTAATATTGACTGTGCCACACGAGTGCGTATGTGAAGGCGGGTTAGAAGTTTGAAAGAGATCTCAAAGATAAGTTCAGCCGATGACGATGTCGGATGAGTGATATTGTGAAATTCCTCCCTAAGCATGGAAATCAATTTGTCACATTCAGCATGGAGCCTGCCATAACATTACAGAATGTGGCAGAGTGCGGGTATCTATCGAGCCCCACGTATTTGTGACACGTTGTTGTTTTATTAAAAAATTCGATGAGAAGGACGACTACCAAGCATAGCTCAACTATCTCAGAAGAGTCATCCGCTCTTCGAGCGCACGGGAGTGAGGAAGAGAACTTAATGAAGTGTGGAAGGCAAAAGCAAGATGGGAAAGATAACAGATGAGTTAGGGACGAAGAAAATAGAATAGACAAAACGGCAAGTAAGTTTGGGTCCTAAATGTAAAAAAGTTGTGTGTTCGGCGATTAATCAAGACTGTTCGTTCCTCGGATCGGTTTGTTTCTTTGTCCAGATCTGCAGTGAAAGTGTGTATTTAATGCTTTTGGCGATGTTTGTTTTAACCCATTTCCATGCTTCTCTGCTTGTTGTTTGGCTTAAATTTCGCTTTCTCGATTCTTCTGGCGTGTACGTTTTTCCTAAGATAAAGTTACCACATTTTCCCTTTGGTTTCATGTTGTATGCCAAAGTTTCAAGTACTAGGTTAGGGCGGATCAAAATTTTCTTCATCATAGTACTTACTCATCACAGCTTTCTTCTAACATAAGTTCTTCATGTTCTTCACTCTGCAGTTGTAGATCAATTACATCTTTATCTTGAAACTCTGATGTCTGTGCCTTAGGAGGTTCCTTCCCCCCCCCCCCCCCCAAAAAAAAAAAAGACAAAAGATAAAAGTAACAAGCTGCCCAGTTTCTTTCCGCGGTAGCACCGGAGCTAACAGATCCGTGGTTCCATTCCCGGCGTCAGTCCAGGGCGTTTGTTACTATTGGCGTAGAACTCATGGACCCAAACTTGTGGGCGTGGACTCTTGACCATTTGGGTCCACACACACGAGGTCAGGCCCGTGTCCTGACTTCTCTCTCAACGTAGGGGAGGATGTGAGGTTCTCCCCCACAAAAGATATAGATAATAACCTGCCTAGATACTAGTTCGGCGTAGCTTACTTGGCAAAGCTGTCGCCCCGGAGCTCACAGATCCGTGGTTCAAGTCCCGGCGTCGGTATAGAGCGTTTGTTACAGCCTCCATATTTGGGTCGCATTTTTCTTGTGGTAATTTGTCTGCTGACTTGTCTTTAACATTTGCATTGTTGTTTTAAGACTCGTGACACATGGTAAAGTCGAGAGAATACAATCGATTTTTAGAACCCTGTTTTTCACAGTGTTAGCTTGTAATGTGTAATAATTTCTCTTGCCATGTTACTCCTGGAATGGGCGACGCTTTGTATGTCACTGGAAGTAACACTGGTGAACTCA
>JJRW01S0041029.1:13828-28549 GCA_001188405.1 Loxosceles reclusa
GGTGGCCCGGGCAAGTCGGGCCTCCGTGGAGGCCCATCCTGGGTCTCCCCCGGGAGTGTGATCCAAGATGTAGAATGACAAACAGATTTATCAATGTATCGCAGCCTGGAAATAAATTTATATTTATTTTGTAAGTGGAACTCCCATAGAGGTAGCCGTCAAAAATCTCAAATGAGACAGGTACCGCGCATACGGCTCACGTCATATGACTATATGCAAAATGCGAAGCAGAATAAAAATTAGCATAATCATAGTTGGACATCAAGGAAACAGAGCTTGAATCACTGATTGGAACTACAGAAGAATATATGATATAGCATATACACTGCAGTGGCAAAAGTCATGAGATAGTAATATGCAAATATTCAGCTGGCGGTAGCATTACGTAAAATACGCATAAATGGGCAGTGCGTTGTCAGTTCTTTCAGTTGTACGGTAGTGAGTCCTGTGAAATGTTGTCTGACGTGATTATGACGAGAACTGACTGCCTTTGAACGCGGAATGCTAGTTGGAGCTAGACGCATGGAACATTCCATTTCTGACATTGTTTGGGAATTGCCGGGTGATCTCTGTCCATATATATTGAACAGACTGCACGGCGATACCTATATTACTATCCAATACAGTAAAGGTTGCCCGCAGGAATCTATTTCAGGACGTGTGTTCTGCAACTTAGTCTTGGATTCTTTCTGTGAAATTAATCTGGGTCCCAACGAGACATCCAGGCATATGTGGATGACGTTGTGGTGACTGTCGCGGTTAAAGGCCGCCACACCATCAAGAAACGAGTGAAAGGCCCTCCTTTAGAAAATTAAAGCTTGGAATAACAAAGTTAAACTCAGAGAACCAGAGACTAGAGAACTCAGAGAAGACTCAGAGAACCAGAGTTAAACTCAGATAACACAGAAAACTAGAGAAAACCAAGCTACTGACCAATGGTAGAAAAGGCATTATGAAGAGATTACTCACTAGCCGGCCTCAACGGACACAGTGTAAAAGCCGACAGACACATCAGTACTTGGGAGTAGTGACTGACCATCAATTGAACTGTCAAGAATACCTGGAGAAAATTAGAGATGCAACAATACTGACTTCGGCAGTTTTCACGACCCTCCTGGGGACCACAGGAAAAGACCTGAAAGAATTTCCCAAGAAGGGTCATCGAACGTGCCATGACCTATGCATGTAGCGCATAGACGCACAAAGGACTTACATTCCGAATGACCAACAAGCTTGAACAGATGCAGACAACTTCTTTCCTTCCCATCACTACGTGTTTCTGCACCACCACAACAGCAGCCCTGCAGGTGGTGGCGGTAACATTACCCAGCGATCAGTTCATTGAAACAGAAGTGCCGTGTCCAATGTTAGCATGACGAAAATTTTCATTTCCATTGCGGGCCACACATTTGATCCGCAACAACCCGAGTGGATGCTCCACTCCCCCGGAAGATGCAATGTCCACCCAGAAATGACGTCGATATAAACTACCAGATAAGCGTCGACGTAGCTTAACCGGTAAAACGGTTCCTCTCGCGACGTTTCGACCACCAGCTATGGCCTTATCAAGAGAATGAAGAAGAAGGTGTTAGGCGCCACTATACAAACACTATAAATAAAAATAAATTATTGTGGAGGAAAACTCTAATAGTCATCTGAAGCCTTCTAAAATGTCAAATATTTTCACCTATCAGACCTCTGTCTAGTATTTTGTTAAAAACCTCAACCGACCCTGCTTGTAGAGCAGGTTTCAGTAGAATGCTCCATTTATTCATCACTCCATTCGTAAGGAGTTTATTGCTTAATGACATATTTGCTTCTGTCCCCGCTTGGCTCCGTTCCGTGACTTTTATAATAATTCTACACATACTTCACTTTAAGAATTTCGTACGCACGTTGTCAAAGTCGTGTAAAAATCGAATCTCCCTTTATCTTTTTATCGTATTACAACTCGTTCAACTTCTTTACACAATGGATGTGCAATAAACCGCCGATAAAAGTCGTAGCCATCTACTAACCTCTTTTCAAGAAGACCATTTCCTTCATGAAGTACAGCATGCAAAATTGAACGGAATACTTCATGAGAAAGACATACTTGTAAAGTCGTCTCTTGTATGGCAAGTAAGGTGATTTTTTTTAAAACCCAAGCATTATAATATTTTGATTTCTATCTGCAAGGTACTGAGTGTCAAATTTGAAGTCCTGGGTTATAATTACATATAAGACTTTCATTTAACTTCCTACATCAAGCATTTTACTCCTCCTCCACTCCAAGCTATAGTTAAATCTCCAATTTTTACTTCTAAAATGCAGTATTCTGCGTTGTCACAAGTTCAATTTCATTGTCATTCATGTAAAAAAAAAGTTGTCGACCCCGGGATTCAAACCCGAAATGTTTAGCTTTGGAGCTTTACCATTTAAGCTACACCGACGGTATCTGGGTACTGCCCGAAGGAGTTCGACTGTCTATCTATCTGGAGAGCGCCAGAACAGCGGCGCAGGTACAGGAGCTCGTAGGAGAGTTGACGTCTTCTCTCACCACAATCAGCGTACAGAATTGCGCCAGCCTAACAGGCGCAAAACGTACCAAGCACCAGCCAGTGCCTTGGTGGCCGCCAAAGCTCAAGCGATGGAAGACCAAGATACGCAAGATCCGGCGCCAATTCCAGATGGAACTCGACCCGGAAGTGAGGGCAAAGGAATGCCTCACTTTTAAAAAGAATAGGGCGAAGTACAAGAAACTGATAAACCAGACGAAGCATGAGTCTTGGAGAGAGTTCTCCGAAGCCGTGAACTCAGATCCTTTCCGAACTGTTCAAATTGGGAGGAGGCAAGGCTCGCGAACGTGTGATGTACACTTGTGTTCGGAAACCGAACAGAGCATTAACTGCCAACATAAACGAGACTAAGTGTCAGAATGGACGCCCTTTACCCGAAAGACGACACTATAAATAATTATACAACTACGTGCAATGCTAAGAGTACTATCTGCATGGATAGGCCCCCTCACACCACGTGTGAATTTCACTTTACGACCATTACGCTCGGCATCGGACTCTATAGAAGAGCCGACAGTCGAGCTTATTGCTCCAGTCTGTCCCGCTTGACATTTCCAGTCCTTCCCCTGAAGAACTCGGGTTTGTAGTGACACCCGGTTCCATGCTATCGGACACTTTGCCTAGCCGCACGACAGAGTGCCGTTGCACTCTGTCGTGTGGCTAGTACGGCTCTTTGAGTCAGCGTGTCGAGAGAACGACACGCCGACTCAAAGAGAGATTCGTCTGGTAGTGTAACAAGCGCCGGACACGCATCCAGATGAGAAGTTTGCAACAAAGGAAATCGACAGACTCATTAGATGGCCACCGAAAGGGAAAGCCCAGGGTCCAGAAAGACTCAACGAACATATCGTGCAAAGACTCCATGAGTGGAAACTGAACCGGTTACCTGCAGTGTTCAACGTATGTCTCAGGACGTGTGTGTTCCCAAGTGACTGGAAATGCGGAAAGCTTGCGCTTCTGAATAAGCCTGGAAATGATCCCAGGGATCCTAAAAGCAAGAGGGGAGTCTGCCTGCTATCGACTTTAGGGAAAGTGCTGGTGCGGTTGCTACTGTCTCGACTCTGCTTCCGCGCAGAGAAATCGAGCTTCATGAAGTCGACACAATACGGCTTCAGGGCGAGACGTAGCGCGACGATGGCTCTGTGACGCCTGATAAGAGAAGATGAGAAGCGCAAACATGAAGGTCTGTACACAGCGGTGGTGTCGTTTGACGTGGAAGGAGCGTTCGACATGGTGTGGTGGCCAGACATACTCCAACAGTTAAAAGAGATAGGCTGTCCCTGTAACATCATAGGTCCTTGAGCCATAAAACACCAAGCATAATTATCATCGTCTCTATAACATCTATGGGACCCTGCTTTCTTATCTTTCGGGTAGGAAATTAGTAGCCGAAGCCGAAGGAGTGAGATTGGAAAGGCAGCTGGAGCGTGGGACTCCACAGCGCTCCTGCCTCAACCCGTTCCTTTGGAACTTGATGCCAAATAGCACGCTAGCACTCGATCTCCAAGGGGGTGCTATGCAAGCATACGCTGATGACTTTACTCTTATAGTTTCCGCGAACACACCTTGGGAATTGCAGGTAAGAGCAGATGAGAGAAGCTTTAGTGAAAATACTAGAGTGGAGTGCAGCCCACCGCATCTGGTTCAGCGTTCCCAAGACTCAGGCGATAGTTGTCATCTGTGGGAAGGTTTTGATTAGGCTGAAGCATTATTTCAGGATGAGAGGCTCAGTTATTAAGTCATGTGACGAAATTAAAGTTCTAAGAGTTCTAAGTTTTTTCCGTCATTTGCATCGGGTAAAGAAAAGAGTAGAGTAAGTCATGAGTCGACTAGCATACTTTGCCCGGGCAACGTGGGGACTAAAAGGTGGCGCACTTAGAATGGTGTACACACGTGCTATAGAGCGGGTGGTGGTGTATGCTGCCGGTGCATGGTGGAAGGCAGAGGGTAATATCCGCGAGGTCAAAATCCTAGCCTGTCAAGGGCTATCCTAGCCAAAGGGTCTGTGTGATACGTATTTGCCGAGCCTATAAAACGGTTTCGAATGACGTTCTATGCGTACTGGCAGGCATCCCCCGATGGACGGTGGTTTCCCAGAAAGCCGCCTTCTTTTGGGGGCAAAAATGCAGCGTCCTTGCTTCCATGTAGAGGCCATGGAGGCACCCTTGGAACAAGAAATGAAGCCTTGGAGAGTACACCCGACAGATCTGCCGTCATGTCCTTGGACTGCCGGGAATCAGTGGGATGAAGGATGGGTACGAACACTGACGGTTCTAAACAGGGAAGCAATGTGGGAGTCGCATTCTGTGTACTTAAGGGTGGAAATCTGGAGTATAGCCTGAAATTCAGACTGAATGGCGAGGCAACCGTCTTTCAAGCGGAGACAATGTTTCTGCAGAAAGCGGTAGATTGGGTGGGTGTCTACCCCCAACACTGGTGTAAGAATCTTATCCGACAGCATGCCGGTTCTCAGTACTATCGAGACACTGAAGAACCTAACCCCTCTTATCGGGGGCTAGCAAGGGCAGTGTTCTCGGAACGTAATATACGTTCTATCAAATTGCACTTGGTACGCGGCTACAGCTGGACCCCGGGTAACGAGTTGGCTGACCATTTAGCAAAAGCTGGCTCCCGCCTAAGCTCTATAACTTGGGACGTCCCTCCAAGTTGTGCACAGTACAAAAAATGGCTCACCTCAAGAACGATGAAGGAATGGCAAACGCGTTGGGATATCTCAACGACTGGCAGATTTACTTATGAAATCGTTCCCAATGTGGGAGCGACGCCATACAAAGGCCTGGAATATTACGTAACGCAAATGGTTACCGGTCACGGGAGGTTTCCGGCCTATCTCCGTAGGACGAAACACCTCTCAACGCCGGCGTGTATTTGTGGCAGCGCAAGTTGAGAAACTTGTAACTACGCGCTAGAATGTCCACACACGGGATATTCGCCCCCGGGCGGACCCGTCGATTGGTATAAAAACACCGGCTGCAAGACATGAGCTAGTAGAACTGGCTAAATTTATAAACGCCAACCTCTCCCGTCTGGAAGCCACGTAACCGACGGGAGATGGAGTCGAGGAGGATAACCCCTCCCCACGTGAGGATGAAACGCCACCTCACAACTTGGGTAGAAGGACAGTGGAAATGGAAGCTTGCGCGAACAATGGCCAAACACAGAGGGCCATGACCGACTGGAACTCCCATAGTGGTAGCCGTCAGAAGTCTCAAAGGAGACAAATACGGCGCATAAGGCGTGCCTACGACTCGCGCCCTACGCGAATGTTTATCTAAAACAGCCTAGTGCTTTTGGCCCGGCACTAGTCTGGTAGACTGGACTCTTCCCGAGCCGGGTCATGAGGTCATTACCCGATCTGAGCAAGTGGCAAGTGGCCGACTCACTTACATCCGGGATTTATCCCACGTGGGTCTGATAACTCCAAAGAATGGTTACGAGATCAATGGTGCTAAAGAGTGAAGGGCACAAAGTGTTGTGGCATAAAACAAGGCATACGTCGTGTATCGGCATGATACGTGTCTCGTTGCCCAAATCAGTCATGGATATGGGCGATCATGACGGTGTTTTAAAAAGTGCGAATCTGAGGCACGCCCATCCAATGTGACTAAGCCGGCGACTCGGGCACTCAGCCAGAGGCTAGGTAAGCGACCGATTTGACGCCTCTCTCTGACTGGGCTCTCTAGAGAAGTGCTGTTTTGTAGTGCTAGAGAAGAGAGTTTCTCTAGAGAAGTGCTGCTCTCTGAGAAGTGTTTGAAGCGAAGTGCTGTTGAGAGGCGACCGCCAGCGCAACGGCACTCTGTCGTGTGGCTAGGCAAAGTGTCCGGTAGCATGGAATCGGGTGTCACTACAGACCCAACCCCGAGCTTTTCAGGGGAAGGACTGGAAATGTCAAGCGGGACAGACTGCACCAATAATCTCGACCGTCGGCTCTTCGATACCGCGCGTAATGTTCGTAAAGGGAAATTCACACGTGGTGTGAGGGGGGCTATCTATGTAGATAGTACTCTTAGCATTGCACATAGTTGTATAACTATTTATAGTGTATGATTATGAGTGTCTGTACTCACCGCACGTTTGCTTTTGGTGGTCCCATCGAACGCTGGCCCGCGTTGGGCGGTAGCTATTTGGAACTAGCTAGAACCCCGGACGTGACTGGGGTTCTAGCCTTGGGAGCGGAAAAATATTACTGGCAGGAAGCCGCTAGAGTGGCAAGACAGAAGAGCCGACCAGTTTAACTGGGAATGGGGAAAGAAGTACTCAGATAAGAGGGGCTGAGATACGTCTCCTTGCCTCGCCTCCCTGAAAGGAAAGATCTATTTGCCCTTCCATTGGGAAGGATGCGGCCAGACTTCGAACGCCTAGCGGCCAGCAGGTTACTTTCTGCTCTGGCCCTCGGAGCGGAGAGGGTTCGTTCGGTCAGGCCAGGCTTGTCTGGACCTTAGGAATTGAGACTTGCCCAAACTCACCACTCGAGATTCGTCGGAGGGTAGTGCAGTAATGGTTTTTTTTTCCCGTGCTGCCTGACACTGTCCGATGAAGAGCGTGTTTTGGTAGGTCTTGAGCTTGTCGTACTTGAGTGTGGGACGTGGGCCAGAGAACTGGAAGAAAGATCTTGGTGATATTTACTGGTACAGAAGACAGAATCAGGAGCACGCATACAATGCGGCTTGGCTCTTTGCTTCTCGCCTGATTCTGCGGAGAGTGAATCCCGTTGGTCCTGGTAGGCTACGACAGGATTGAGGTCGCAAGCGGCCAACCTACTTGATTCCCCACAAGGACAGCCGTGAGATGTCCTTCTTGGAGGGGTACAGCAAATAGCTCGAGTCTTCAACTCGAAACTAACGGTATCTCGGTGCTTTTTATTGAAGTACTTTTGTGGGTGGACATTACATTCATCACTGGCACGTTCGTAGATCAATATAAAGAAATATACCGTATAAAGAAAATTTAGAACGGGTGTGAGAAACGGACAAACGAGGTTGAATATGTAACCATGGAAAAGTTGAAGGTACGGAAGAAAAATCTGAACCTTGTTTTCAGTTCCTCTTCAACACAAATTGCAGTGTCAAATTTCTTCAAAATAGAAAGAAATTGTTACACTTTACAAGTACCTATTCAGAAGTTGCGGGTAGTACCTTAAGGCCCCGTGCTAGGAAATACTTTATACTTCCGCACCGTGTCAATTTTAATTCAATGGATAATTACCAAAGAAGTATATCATCCTAATATCGCTTTGTGCATCTAATTTCACAGTCGGCCGCTTTAGATGTTAGACCCGACGTCTTCTTCATTGACGCTTATTTGTCATAGAACAGAAAGCGCTTATTCTAATCTTGTGCGGTTTTTCTTATCATGTGTCGGGATTTTGAGAAATATTGTAACTATTTGTCAACATCGCAGGATACTTTTTCAACAAAATGCAATTTAACGTCTAATATAATGTTTTAAATGTTTAATATAAGGTTCGTTCCTTCAAAATTCATTCCTTTTTATTTTTTAAACTTAGAGAGAAAAGGGATAAAAATCATATCTAATAATACTTTGGTGACATTTTCAAAACTTCACAAAGGATCACGCAGAGAATCACGTATAACAAATTGAGTTTGCTTCTACAGATGCAAATAATGAGAGCAATTACGGGGAAACACAGCCCAACGAGAGAGGCCAATCTTGTACATTATTCAAGAAAGAAGCTCCCAGTGTATATTGATAAAAACATTTCATATATATTAAAACAGTCTCTCCGCTAAGTTAGAATCTCAAAAACGAATAAATTCACCAGCAGTCAGTACACTCAATGTATTTCAAAAAGTAATGCACAAAATGATAAGACTGAAAACCTACCGGAGGACAATTCCCAAGTTCTATCTCTATTGCGCTGGAAAGTCCCAAAATGTCACGCCTAGTTCCCATTCATCTGCTTATTCAATACTCTTTCTTAAGATCTGCGTGGTTCCCCCCCCCCCTCCTACAATAGATAAGATGATAAGCTGCCCCTCCAGCCGTCGACGCAGCGTCATTGGAAAAGCAGTCGCATCGGAACTCAAAGATCGGAGGTTCGAATCCCGACAACGACAAAGGGAGAGTTGCCACGAACCTCAACCGATCAATCCTGAACGGCAGATTCTAAGGAACTACGAGTATTCCATTTACTTTTGTGTGTATGGAGCGGGGGGGGGGAATTTATGTCTTTACAAGAGTCACGCCTTTTCTCTTTACAGTTTAACCCCCCTCCCCTCGTGATCCCTACTGATCCTACATATTCATTTGTTCTAACACATTCTACATCCAACGCATTTGTCACAGCTATTCAGAATCTTAAATGTCTAAATCAAAAATCGCTGCTTAACAGTCGTTCTCGTGAACTGAACATATTTTAATCTCTGTCCCACACGTGTGCATCTATAAACTTTGGAGAGAGAACACTTTCTGAACTCTCTCTTTAAAGATTCTATATCTTTGAAAATATTACGTTTATATTAAGTTTACTGGGGTGAAAAGCATTCTGAGTTTCACTTTTTTCCTTTCTTTCCAGTGTCATTTATAGTTTGTAATGCCCACCCGCAAAAGACTTAAAAATAAGCACAGAAATCCTCTGTCGGTGTAGCTTAACTGGTTAAAGCGGCTCTCCGGAGTAGAACGTTCCGGGTTCGATTCCCGGCGTCCACATGAAGTAAAGTCATTTCTCTACAAGTTCTCTACGCACACTACGATTAAAAAAGAAGGCGACTCCCGTGTTAGTGGCTTGGGAAAATGCTCGCTAATGATCATTGAAAAAACAAACCTGTTCCCATTTTTTTTCAATTTTAGTTGCATTTTCAAAATAATTACGAAGCCTGCGGTGCATAAAGTGTATTTCATAAAATGCAAATTTGAAATAAAAAATAAAAGGACATGCAAACGTTGGCGAAACAAATATCTCGAAAAGATGGATGCTAGTAAAAATTATTGAAGAAATGGCAATGCAAACTTCATTTTAAGAAAACATGCCTCTTACAAGCATTTGATTTGTAATTTTTGACTTTCAATTGTTTTGTTGAAAACATATTTCTTTTCCGGCACAACAGTTTGATGAATGTCGCATTCGGGAAATTTGATGAGGACTAAAGTTTTAGTTTGTTTAGTGTGTGTGCATGTTGCCCTAGAATTTTTCATCTTTGCTTTTAAAGGTACCTTTTTTACAGGCGGATTAATCTAGCGAATATAGAAACGCAATGTATAACCAACTTACCTTAATAAGAAACTTGCGAATTACAATCAGGTAAAATATTCTCGATGGGTGAATAGATATTTGAGGCTATAGCAAATTGTCCCCTTGACACGGTGCTTTGCTTTTTTGTTTAGATAAATCCTATTATTCCAGCAAATTCCAGCTGAATATAGCAACAACTGAAGCCACATTAAATTGAACTGATTAACGCAGGTTGGTGCACGGCTCTAGGTGGTCACATATATCCAAGTACGCCACCTTAAGGTGATAAACTAAGAGCGCCAACGTACGTGAAGAGTTCGCTGAGCGCAGCGCGAAGCGACAAACGCAGAAGTTAATCCGACAGCGCGAATGTTCGCAAACGGCGTGAATTAAACGTATCCTTGGAAATGGTGCATGGCAAGGAATTGGAGCTATTGAAAAGTGAGACCGTTTCGTCCAGCGACTCAATGTACTCTGGTGGCGACTGCCGGCAAACGCGAACAGACCCTCTCTCGTCTTGGTACATATTTGGTCTTGAAATATTTACATATTTGTTCAAAGATAATTTGTAAGGTTGGCGGATTGTGGGTAAATATGTTTCATATGCAAACAGTCCGGAATTGTCATTATGTCGAGGCGCGTGGATTCTCGAGCAAACACTGACAATCTTTCCAGCAATATTTGGTTTAGAAATAAAAGATAATTCCGCACCGACCGAAGAAAAGAAAACACTCTCGCACGCACTCAGAGGCGGGCCAATCAGATCCCTCGAAGCTAAGCAAACTTCGGGATACCGTCGTATTAAACAAACTCAAACTGTCGGGCTTGGGGGCAATTGTCGACGTAAGAAGAACTCGATTGACAAAACTCTTGTCCCAGATGAAAAATAAGATCGTTTTTAACAAGTAAGTACTCGGGCTGGAGCACTTAGATCCTCCTACGGTGCATTCATAAGCGTTTCCTTCCATTTAGCAAATAAGAAACGGTGGGCTCGTTTCTTTCTTTTTTCCGCCATCCAATATTTTGATTCGAGAAAAATGGTTTAAAGAGCGCGAAAGGAAAGCAAATAGTGATGTTTGTCTACCGAATACTGCAGCGCTTGCTTCGGATGAAAAAAACGCTCGAAAAAATAGAGCCTCTTGGGGATTTATATACATAAAAAAAGAACCAAAAGTGTACGAAAATTATTCTCTTCATTATTCAAATGCAGTGGGAATTCGCATTTTCTACTTTTCGCGGAAAAATGAAAGGAAAAAATTTTAATAAAAGGCTCTCTAAAGAAATTAAGAGCAAGCAATATATTTCTGACAAATTAAATATTCGTTTCTCTTTGTGCATAGAATGTTTCAATTTTTTTTTCCTACTTTCCGATTTTCCCCTTAGAACTTTGGAGAATCGTAATTGACGAAACTCATTCTGATGAAAGAATTCTGGAGAAAGAATAAACGGTCGCGGAATAAGGGAGAAGTTGATAGCTGGGGATTTGATCGAGGAAGAAGAGCGGGAGAACAACTTGAAATCAAATTACAAGTCGGCAGGATTCAGTTTCGCCATTTAAAAACATTTATCAAAATGTCTCGCGAAAAATTTTAATTACGAACTGGGAAAAAAAAAATCCTCCTCTTACGTTTAGTTTTTATCGTCGTGACTAATTCTCATTACTTTGAAAGCGGAGGAAAAAAATGTTCTTTTTAATGAATAAAGGAGGAAGGGAGAATTGTTTGCATTTTCTTCATTTTTACCGAAGTTTTTTTATGCGACACTGCGTCATTTTTTTTAGTTTTAATTTTTACCAGGAAAATATTTGTCTTAAAAACATGGCGAATTCAAATTTTTAGGAGAAAAGTCAATGTTTTGATGTTGGTTAATTTTTAAATTAGAAAAACTTCTGTAAGCTTAGGTTAATGATGCATGAAAAATGTTTGTTGAAAGTTAGGCTTAAATATATGAAAACATTGTTATTCTAAGATAGTAACCAGGAAAACATCGAGTTGACGGAATAAAAAAAATCCTTGTAAAATCGTAATGCATGCGGAAGGCAGTGAAAAAGAATCTCTCTCCAAGAAGATAACTTCAGAGCTGAGGTTTTAAAAAAAGTGCAGTTTGTATTACGGGTTTGGTGAGTCAAAATTTCGCAGGAAAATGTGACATAAACTTCTTCTCCCTCCTAATCAGAAGCGCTCAAAAAAATGCTCTAGTTAAACGTCGAGCATTAGAGAAAAGCTTCTGTTTTAGAGAGTTTTTCAGTAGCAAAATCTAGACCAAAAAAGCATGTCTCTCAGCGCCCACATTAAAGATTGTTCCGCATATAATCTAAAAAAAAATCAACGAATAATTAATGCTGTTTATGAATTATAATTTTTGGGCTAAAGTTTGGTTCTAAATTTTCAGATAATAGACATTTAGTTGAAAATTGGATTCGGTTAGAGAATCAATTGTGTTTCAGCTAATTCAAAAAGAATGCTGCTTTCTCGAGATTAGGTAGCCCTCTTGAATTTCTAAAAACATGTCGTCCGTAAGCCACGCAACTAAGCAAATTTGTACAATATTCATCAAGTGAAAAAAAAAAACTTGAAACTGTTTCAAGATATTCAATTCTGATAAACAAGTAAAACCGTTTCAAAATTTCAAGAAAGAAATATAGAAGAAAATCACCTTTTTCTATAGGAACTTCTACTAGAATGATGCGACTTCTCTTTGTAGTTTAAGAAATGTTTATCTCGCCATACTCTCTCTCACGTTTGTTGCCGAAGATTTTAAAGAGCAATCATCCGCATGCTCCATATTAACACTCAGTAAGATGAATTTTGTTTCCTTTAGAATGGACAAGTCTTCTTTTTTTTTAACTTAAAACTATATGAATAAGTAGAATAATAATGTTTTTCAATTTCTGAATCTCAATCGAAATTAGCTATCACAGATTTAGAAAGTTTGTTTTTGCTTCATACGTTAGTTACGTTTTTACCGATTTTTAGTTTTTCTGATTTATATGTCAATTACGTTGCGACCAAGTTCTCTTAAAGCCACTGCACAAAAACTTCCTTGAATAGTTTTGGGTAACAAATGTACACACGTGTTAAAAATAAAGCCTAATTCGTAAAATGAGAAAAACTCGAGTTAAAAAATGAGAAAATTTGTCAAAATCACAGATTGTGTGGCGAAGGTAAAACCTTGTGCGTATGCAAAACGTTTCAGTCGACTTCAATATACGGATAGAACCTGCACACATGGGGAAAGCTAGAAAACAAGGGTCAGCGGCATGGCCAGTTCAGTCAGGTGTCTTGAAATTCTTGTAAAGTAACGGTCAGAATGAATTTCTTATGGGACAAAGACAAGTGGATATATGTTTGTGAATGAATTAACGGTTGTTAGAATCCGGACGGTCCTCCCAAAACCGATTTCTCGAAATGTGAATGTGCCGCAATGTGAGCCGACAACCCAAGAGTAACAACCGCTCGGCAAGATCAACATGTGGCAATAACTACACGACGTCCGAAGCGGGGACGGCCGCCACAGGAGTCCGAATTTCTAGACTGCTACTTACAAGAGTCACAAGCACGTTTTGGTCTCTAAGCCAGACGCCCGGCAGTTTGCATTCCCCTCACGCGTTGGCAGAAATCCGTGCGTTTACAGGGGAGTTTGAAACACCAGCGTGGGTTATTTGCAGGCGAAACGTCCCACACACTGCGCTAGACTAAGGTAAAAAGATGACGATGTTGACCCAGTTGACCCAGTGTAAAGAGATTTGCATTTTTGTCGACGCCAGAATTCGAACCTACGGATCTGTCAGCTCCGAGGTGACCGCTTTACCGGTTAAGCTACGCCAACAGGTATCTGGGAAGCTTATTTCGAGTCATTTTGTGGGAAGAACCTTACATCCTCCTCATGTTGAGAGAGAGACAGAGAGGTCAGGATACCTCCCGACCTCAAGTGGTGGACCTAACGGGTGGGTCCTTGGTCACTAGTGTGAGTCCATAATTTCGGACGCTATTGTAAAGAAACTTGCTGTTTTTGTCGACCCCCAGAATTCAAACCTACGGATCTGTCAGATCCGGGGTGACCGTTTTTCGGTTAAGCTACGCCGTCAGGTATCTGAGCAGCTTATTTCGAAGTCTTTTGTGGGGAGAACCTTAAAACGGTTAGATTTATTTGATACAGAACTTACTGCAGTTTTGTCAAGAAGTTTTGTCTCGGCTTCTTCAGAGAAAGCGCGAATCTACAGAACCGGCTTCTTTCTGCTAGTGCAATGTATTTCACTCTCACACACACACTTACCAACATACCTTCTTCCCTTTCCCAGAAAAGGACTTCTTTCGGGGAAACATGAAACTGGCAACGTCTGCTATTTTTCCTATTCCGTTCAGCAAAGAATTTCTGATGTATTGGATAGAAATGTCATTCACTACATGTTCCATGTTACGACACATATGCAAAAGTTCTCACAGAAATTAAAATTCTTTTGCTTTCCAAAGTGAATATTACAAACGACCGGAGGGATTATCCCAAGGAAACCTAATATCTCCATTTCTTTTTGATGCTCGCATGCGTTTCTTTGAAAGAAAAGTCTTTTCCACTTATCAGTTTTATTTTGGGTACGGTATATTGCAGGTACTTTTAATCTTTTTGACGACAGAATATCCGATTTTCCTCAGCTTTTAAACATTGCCAACTCTATCGATCCATATATTCAATCTCCATTGAAATAGAGAACGAATGCTCACTTTCGTTTCTAGATGTAATGGTACACCAGAAGCCCGAACGGTTTTTCTATGACCGTATATCGGAAGCCATTTATCGTTATCCTTCCGCCCCATGCAAAATCGTGTCAGCCGCACAATCAAAAGATAGCATCCTTTTACACAACGGTGCATCGGGCTTTAAAACTTTGCTCCAGCAAAGAGGCTTCCGACGAAGAAATGTGGTTCTTATAAACCATAGCTACGAAAAGAG
>JJRW01S0041103.1:1470-15368 GCA_001188405.1 Loxosceles reclusa
GGGAATAAAATTGCCCGAACTCTCTCTCTCTATTTTTAAGGACAAAAAGTGCCCGAACGCTCTTTATTTTTCAGGGAACCAAATGTAGTGGACGAGTAGATGTAGTGGTCTACGTCCCCGTGTTGCTTCCACACGCACAGCCGGCGCTTCGCATGCGTCGAACCCGATGCAGATATGCCGGGAAACGTCCGTGTCCGGTGAGCACCTGAGTTTCGAAAAACCCAGGCACCGCAGTTGGGACTTCGCTCACCTTACGGATGACTCCGTAAGTGAGTCGGCCACTTAGGGCATTGTTCCATCGGCTCTGCCAGGCTCGTGACTACGCTGCATGAAGTGCTGTCTTAAGCTGTTCCCTAGACATTGGGACTGTGTCAGTGACAGTCTCCAGTCTGGTTGCGGACTTTACCAATGTATCTGCCAACTCGTTTCCTGGAGTCCCGCAATGCGCTCCGACCCAGATGAGCTCGACACTCCGTCGGCTTCGGTCTGCGGTCACCGCCGTCGCCAGACTCTAGATTAACTTTGTGGTATTCTCTAGCGTCACGAGTACGCTCAATACTGATTGCCTATCCGTCAGGATGCGCACGCTCTTTTCGGGCGGTAACTTACCCGCCCACTCGACCGCTCGTAGCACGCCCGGCGTACTAAAACGGAAGTATCTCCTAATCTACCCCGGCTACCGCGGCCAAACTTCGCTCCCAGCAACCGCCAGGTTCCCACTTTCACCTCGCGCCTCGTGTTCAATCGTACGACCACCAGTTAGCCTTGAGTGGGCCTCCTAGATGACCGCCGCTAGGTGGCGCCTACGTCGCCCCGCGCACTAAAACGACGGTATATCCGAATCTATTTGGGCTACCCCCGCCAAAGTCCGCTCCCACAAACCCCCCGCTGTCCCTTTTCACTCCGCACGTCCTATTCGACCGTACGACCTACAATTAGCCTTCGGTGGACCTCCCGCGTTGGCCGCCGCTAGTTGGCGACACCGTCGCCAAGCGCACTAAAACGGCAGTATCTCCGAATTTACCCGGGCTACAGACGCGAAACGCCCCCCCCCCTCCACAAACCCCACGCTACCCCCTTTCACCTAGCGCGTCCGGTTCAATCGTAAAGCCAGCAGTTAGCCTAAGCTGGGCCTCCCTCATGGCCTCCTGTAGATGGCGCCTCTGTCGCCCGCGCACTACAACGTCAGTATCTCCGAATCTACCCTGGCTACCGCAGCTGTCCCTTTACCCCTACGCGTCTGGTTCAATCGTACGACCAGCAGTTAGCCGTTGGTTACCCTCCCGCCTTGGTCACCGGAAGGTGGCGCCCTCGTCGCCTCGCGCACAAAATCGGCAGTCTATCCGAATCTAGGCGGGCTACCGGCGCCAGACTCTGCTCCCACCAACCCCCCGCTGCCCCCTTTCACCTGGCGCTCCCGGTGCAATCGTACGACCTGCAGTTAGCCATCGGTGCGCCTCCCGCCTTGGCCGCCACTAGGTGGGGACACCGTCGCTAAGCGCACTAAAACGGCAGTATCCCCGAATCTACCCGGGCTATCGCCGCCAAACTTCTCTCCCAGCAAACCCCGCTGCCCCCGCAGAGTCCCAGCACTCCGCACTTAGCCGGACATGTCCGAGCTACGCCCAGGCTTTAGCTGCTGCAGAACGTTTCTCCACGCGATAGACAGTGCACCAAATCTCCGAGTGCTTCAGCTTAACGCTGCGCATGCCCACGCAGCTACGAGTCGGTTAATTGTCGAAATATCAAAGAGGTACCATGTTGTTCTCTTGAAAGAACCATATGCGTGGTGCGAGACACCGGGCGCAGCGTATGCGCTTCGCGGGATACCCAATCACCTGAGAAGGGTCCACACACGAGTGAGTTATCGAGATGTGCAATCCTAATTACAGACCCCGGTCTGTCAGTCTTCGCGACCCTTGTAACGCCCAAAGTAGTCGCTGTTACCATCAAAGATTCCGGAAAGGAGATTCACCTGGTGTCGGTCTACACGCCCCCATCAGAGGCGCTGGAGCCGACACTCCGGATCATTGAAGACTTGCTCACAAGGAGCGGTGAGCGATTTCTAGTCGGAGGTGAATGGAATGCCAAACCCCCACTGTTGAGGTGAGAGGCAAACTGACGAGTCATTAAGGCAGTGGCTGAATTCGTTGCTGAGCACGGGATGCACGTTCTCAACGACCCACACCCTCTCTCGAACTTCTCAACGGTGAGGGGTGACTCCTGGATCGATGTTACCATTGCAAGTGACGGCTTGGTGTCAGACGCGGTTGGCTGGGAGGTCTCTTGCGAGGTCACCCTGAGCGACCACCGATTCATTACTTTTGAGATCGGTAGACCGGACTCTGTCACGAGAAAAACCACTAGCAGACTGAATCTTAAAAGCATTAACTGGGTGGCGTTAAACAAACGCATCAACGAGCTGTCCAATGACGTTGCTGAGGACATTGCTAAAGCCACGAACGGTGACCAAGTGGATGCGGCTGGGGCCAAGTTCAATCCTGGACTCACACAAGCTTGCACAGCAAATTGTAGACCTTCGCAAAAAGATATTCCCGCTTTCCGCCCTGTTCCATGATGGAACTGCCGGCTGCGATCGGAACGTGTCCCAGTACGCAAGCGAAGGAGAACCTACCAGAACGAATCGAACGCGGAGGAGAGGCTCGGCAAAGGGCTTCTGTAAAGCGCGTGCCCAGTATCGGCGCTTGATTAACCAAACCAAGCAGGAGTCCAGGAGAAAATTTTGTGAAGAATCTAGCTCGAACCCTTGTCAATCAGTCTATAAACTGGCCAGTGGAAGAACTCGCCATACGACGGTACTTGGTGCTGTTCGTAAAGCTGACGGCACAATGACCCAAACGGTCAGCGAAACGGTTCACGAAATATTGGGCACCTTCTTTAAGGAGGACGATACACAGGATGATACCGCCTCAATGACGGCCCTCAGGCGGGAAGTGGGGCCTGCGCTTCGGGAAGAACACGACCGGAGCTTCGCACCGCAAAAGGTGTCACGAGTGGTCCAGTGCCTGCCCAAGGGTAAGGCGCCGGGGTATGATAAACTGACTAGAGAGATCATTAGCAGAGTGAGCGTCAATTTCCTGGCTGACTTATTCTCAGCATGTCTTGCATACGGAGTGTTTCCGACAGTCTGGAAGAAGGGGAAGCTACTTCTTCTCCCGAAACGGGCAAGGACGGTGAAGTGAAAGGGCGGCGTGGCATATGCCTGCTCCCGATTCTAGGGAAGGTTTATGAAAAGCTTCTCTTAGGGAGGCTTACCTTCCACTCCGAGAGGCTAGGGTTTCTGAGTCAAAACCACTTTGACTTCAGATCCCACATGTCGACAACACTGACCCTGCACAACGTGATTGAGCGGGCACAAACTGTGAAAGCTAGAGCCTGTGCGCTCATGCCCCTCGACGTCGAGTCAGCGTTCGATGCCACTTGCTGGTCCAAAATATTGTGGGCTCTGAAACGGATGGACTGTCCTCCTAACCTATATCGCGCGGTACAAAGTTACTTAGGTAATAGAGAAGTGTATCTGCAGGTCGGTGAGGACAGATATGTGAAACGCCTACAGCGCGGATCACCGCAAGGTTCATGTCTAAGCCCATATCTGTGGAATCTAGTAGCAAACTCTGCTCTCGAGCTCCAGTTTCCAACTGGGGTTAGGGTGCGTGCGTACGCGGACAATATCCTGCTCTTCGTCGAGGCGAGAACCATTACGGATCTCGAGACACCCACGAATGTAGCCTTGAAGCAGTTATGGGAGTAGAGCCGAGCTCACAAGATAACATTCAGCGCAGCCAAAACAACGGCAGTCATTATCGCCAGAAAGCGATTGAGACTCACTCAGAGCTTCCCGACTTTCAGGATGGATAACGCGGTCATTAGACCAGTAAAGGAATTGACGCTCCTCGGTGTTATGATTGATGAAAATCTGGGGTTCCTCCAACACGTTGCCTGGGTGAAGGACAAAATCGAGAAGGTGGTTAACCGACTCGCATATTTCGCCCGGGCACTCTGGGGCCTCAAGGGACATGCACTGAAAGTATTGTACAAAACAGCCATTGAGCGGATCATATGTTACGCGGCGGGGGCCTGGTTTAAAAGTACGTCCAACTCCCGGTTGGTTAGGGCTCTGGTCTCCATTCAAAGGATTTGTGCGATTCGAATAACTCGACCGTACCGCACTGCCTCGACAGATGCCCTTATGCGTAATTGCAGGACTGCTGCCGCTCGACCTGGTTGTTTCGCAAGAGGCGCCCTTGTTTCGAGCGGGTACCTTACGGGTGGGATCACGTATCACATGTTCAGCCGTTGGAGGAGAAGCCGGTGAATGTTGCAGGATGCCATCCGAGGGACAGGCCTTACTGTTCCTGGACATCTGGATCTGATCTTGATGAAGCTATCGAGATATTTATTGACGGATCCAAGGTGGGTCAAAGGGTAGGCAGAGCGTTCTGCGTCGTTGAAGATGGCATACCGGGTACCAACCGGAAGTTTAGACTCAGTGCTGGGTCGACAGTGTTTCAGGCAGAAGCTCTAGCTTTGCTACGAGCAGTCGAGTGGGCGGGGAAGTTACCGCCCGGAAAGAGCGTGCGTATCCTGACGGATAGCCAATCAGTCTTGAGCACACTTGTGACGCTGGAGAATACCACAAAGTTAATCTGGAGTCTGGCGACGGCGGTGACCCAAGAACGAACAGCTTAAGACAGCACTTCACGCAGCGTCGTCACAAGCCTGGCAGAGCCGATGGAACAATGCCCGAAGTAGCCGACACACTTACGGAATCACCCGTAAGGTGAGCGAAGTCCCGACGGCGGTGACTGGGTTTTTCGAAACTTAGGTGCTCACCGGACACGGACGTTTCCCAGCATATCTGCATCGGGTTCGACGCATGCGAAGAGCAGGCTGTGCGTGTAGAAGCAGCACGGGGGACGTCGACCACTACATCTACTCGTGTCCGATAACGGCAAACATCGCCCAAAGTATTCGCTCTAAAGCGAACCCGCACATAGATAGGGAAAATGAGGAAGATAGGCGTGTATGTGCGGCATTAGGACGGTTTTGCAGTGATAATTTTAGTTGCATTCACTGAGACACCCTCTCTCTCGGTGTCTTATGACATCTCGTAAGCAGGTCTAAACAGGCCTGGCCTGTGCACTACCTTTCGAGACCCCCGTCTGTGTTCGATGGGGACGAGCTTGTTCTCGGCATCTCGTCTCGCTTACACGGACAATGATGTGCAAATGCTGTGTCGGTCTATTCTGTTTTGGACGGCACGCCACTAGGGTTGGGCCAGAGGAGCCTTACGCCCCGATGGTCCTGCCAGGCTTGTTAACATGTTTAACATCAGCCTGAAAGTCTTTATTGACGGGACGGGCTTAACGGACCCTCCCCCGCAGAGGGGGGAGGGTCCCCACCTTCGCCCCCATTCACTTCGCGCCTCCTCGTACGACCAGCAGTTAGCCTTGAGTGGGCCGCCCAGATGGCCGCCGCTAGGTTGCGCCTCCGTCGCCCTGCGCACTAAAACGGCGGTATCTCCGAATCTACCCGGGTTACCGCCACCAAACCCGGCCCCCAACAACCCCACGCTGCCCCCTTTCACCAAGCGCGTCCGGTTCAATCCTACGAGCAGCAGTAAGCCTTCTGTGGGTCTTCCGCCTCGGCAACCGCTAGGTGGTGACACCGTCGCCAAGCGCACTAAAACGGCAGTACCTCCGAATCTACCCGGGCTACCGCCGCCAAACTTCGCTCCGAGCAACCCCCCGCTGCCCCCTTTCATCTCTCGCCTCCGGTTCAATCGTACTACCAGCAGTAAGCCTTGACTGGGCCTCATAAGTGGCCGCCTGCAGGTGGCGCCTCCGTCGCCCTGTGCACTAAAACGTCAGTAACTCCAGATCTAACCGGGCTAACGCAGCTGCCCCCTTTCACCTCGCGCGTCTGGGTCAATCGTACGAGCAGCAGTTAGCCTTCGGCGGGCTCTCGTCTTGGCCGCCGCTGGGTGGCGACACCGTCGCCAAGCGCACTGAAACGGCAGTGTCTCCGAATCTACCCGGGCTACCGCGGCGAAACGCCGCCTCCACCAACCCTACGCGGCCCCCTTTCACCTAGCGCGCCCAGTTCAATACTAGGACCAGCAGTTAGCCTAAGGTAGGCCTCCCTGATGGCCTCCGGTAGATCGCGCCTCCGTCGCCCCTTGCACTAAAACGGTGGTATCTCCGATTCTACCCGGACAACCACCGCCAAACGCGGCCCCCAATAACCCGCCGCTGACCCCTTTCACTTCGCGCGTCCGCTTCAATCTTACGACCAGCGGTTAGCCTTTGGTTGGCCTCCTCCCTTGCCCGCCGCTAGATGGCGCCCCCGTCACCTCGCGCACTAAAGCGGCAGTCTCTCTGAATCTTGCCGGGCTACCGGCGCCAAACTGCGCCCACCAACCCCCGCTTCCCCCTTTCAGCTGGCGCGTTCTGTTCACTCGTACGACCAGCAGTTAGCGTTCGGTGGGGCCACCCGTCTTGACCGCCGCTAGGTGGCGCACCCTTTGTCCCGCGCACTAAAACGGCAATTTCTCCGAATCTACCCGGGCTAATGCAGCTGCCCCCTTTTACCCTACGCGTCTGGTTCAATCTTACTACCAGCGGTTATCCTTCGGTTGGCTTCCCTACTTGGCCGCCGCTAGGTGACGCCCTCGTCGCCTCGCGCACTAAATCGGCAGTCTCTCCGATTCTAGCCGGGTACCGCCGCGAAACGCCACCCCCACCAACCCCACGCTGCCCAACTTCACCTAGCGTGTCCGGTTCAATCGTAGGACCAGCAGTTAGCCTTCGGTGGGCCTGCCGCCTTGGCCGGCAGTAGGTGGCACCCCCGTCGCCTCGCGCAATAAAACGGCAGTCTCTCCGAATCTAGTCTGGCTACCGCCACCAAACTCTGCCCCCACCAACTTGCCGCTGCCCCTTTTCAACCCGTGCGTTGAATTCATTCGCACGACCAGCAGTTAGCGTTCGATCGGCCTCCCGCCTTGTCCGCCTCAAGGTGGCGCCCCCTACGCCCGCCGCACTAAAACGGAGTCTCTTCGAATCTAGTCGGGCTACCACCGCCAAAGTACGCCCCCATCAACCCCCGCTGTCCCTTTTCAACCGGCATGTCCAATTCCATGGTATGACCAGCAGTTAGCCTTCGGTGGGTCTCCCGCCTTGGCCGCCGTGAGGTGGCGCACCCGTCGCCCAGCGCACTAAATCGGCAATATCTCCGAATGTACCCGGGCTACCGCAGGTGCCCCCTTGTACCCCACGCGTCTGATTCATTCCTACGGCCAACAGTTAGCTTTTGGTGAGCCTCCCGCCTTGGTCGCCGGTAGGTGGCGCCACCGACGCCTAGCGCACTAACACGGCAGTCTTTCCGAATCTAGTCGGGCTACCCGCCGCCAAACTCTGCCCCACCAACCCCCCGCTGCCACCTTTCATCTCGCGCGTCCGGTTCAATCGTACGACAAGCAGGCCTTCAGTGGGCCTCCCCCCTTGGCCGCTGCTCGGTGGCGACACCGTCGCGAAGCGCACTAAAACGGCGGTTTCTCCGAATCCACTTGGGCTACCGCCGCCAAAGTCCCCCCCACCAACCCCCCGCAGTCCCTTTTCACCCAGCGCGTCCGGTTCAATCGCAGGACCAGCAGTTAGCCTTCGGTGGGCCTCGCGGTTTGGCCGCCGCCAGGTGACGCTTCGTCGCCCCGCGCACTAATACGGCAGTTTCTCCGAATCTACCCGGGCTACCGCAGTTATCACTTTTACCCGACGCGTCTGGTTCAATCGTAGCCAAATCAGTAGTTAGCCTTTGGTGAGCCTGCCGCCTTGGCAGCCGCAAGGTGGCGCCCCCGTCGCCCCGCGCAGTAAAACGACAGTAACGCCGAATCTACCCGGGTTACCGCCGGCAAATTCCGTCCCCACAAACCCTCGCTGTCCCTTTTCACCTCGCGCGTTGAATTCAATCGCACGACCGGCAGTTAGCATTCGGTGGGCCTCCTCCCTTGGCCGCCTCTAGGTGGCGCCCCCTTCACACCACGCACTAAAACGGCAGTCTGTCCGAATCTAGTCGGGATACCGCCGACAAAGTCCGCCCCCACCAACCCCCCGCTGCCCCCTTTCACCCCGCGCGTTGAATTCAATCGCACGGCCAGCAGTTAGCATTCGGTGGGCGTCCCGCATTATCCGCCGCCAGGTGGCGCTCCTTCGCTCCGCGCACTAAAACGTCAGTATCTTCGAATCTACCTGGGCTACCGCGGCCGAACTTCGCTCCCAGCAACCCCCGCTGCCCACTTTCACCTCGTGCATCCGATTCAATCGTACCGCCAGCAGTTACCCTTGACTAGGCCTCCTAGATGGCCACCGCTAGGTGGCGCCTCAGTCGCCCCGCACATTAAGCGGTGGTATCTCCGATTCTACCCTGGCTGCCCCCAATAACCCGCCGCTGCCCCTTTTCACCTGGCGCCTCCGGTTCTATCGTACGAGTAGCAGTTAGCCCTCGGTGGGCCCCCAGATGGCTGCCTGTAGGTTGCGCCTCCGTCGCCCGGCGCACTAAAACATCAGTATCTCCCAATTTACACGGACTACTGCAGCATGCCCCCTTTTATCCTACGCGTCTGGTTCAATCGTACGACCAGCAGATAGCCTTTGGTGCGCCTCCCGCCTCGGCCGCCGGTAGGTGGCGCCCTATTCGCCACGCGCACTAAAACGTCAGTATCTCCGAATCTACCCGGGCTACCGCAGCTGCCCCTTTTACCCCACGCGTCGGGTTCATTCGTACGACCAACAGTTAGCCTTTGATTACCCTCCCGCCTTTTCCGCCGGTAGGTGACGCCCTCGTCGCCCGGCGCACTAAAACGTCAGTATTTCCGAATCTACCCAAGCTATCGCCGCAAACGCCACCCCGACCAACGCCACGCAGCCCTCTTTCACCTAGCACGTTTTATCAGTTCTATCGTACGAGTAGCAGTTAGCCTTCGGTAGGCCTCCCGCCTTGGCCGCCTCTAGGTGGCTCCCCCTTCGCCCTACGCCCTAAAACGGCAATCTAGTCGGGCTACCGCCGCCAAAGTCCGCCCGCATCAACCCGGCGCTGTCACTTTGCACCCCACACGTCCAATTCAATCGCACGACAAGCAGTTAGCCTTCGGTGGGCCCCTTTCGCCGCCGCCATTTGGCGCCCCCGTCGCCCCGCGCATTAAAACGGCAATTTCTCCGAATCTACCCGGGCTACCGCAGCTGCCCGGGTAGATTCAGAGTACTACGCGACTGGTTCATTCGTAGGACCAGCAGTTAGCCTTTGGTGAGCCTCCCGCCTTGGCCGCCGGTAGGTGGCACCACCGTCGCCTCGCGCACTAAAACAACAGTCTCTCCGAATCTAGTCAAGCTACCGCCGCCAAACTCTGCCTCCACCAACCCCGCGCTGCCCCCTTTCACCTCGCGCGTCCGATTCTATCGTACGAGTAGCAGTTACCTTCCGTGGGGCCCCCAGATGGCTCCCTGTAGGTGGCGCCTCCGTCGCCCTGCGCACTAAAACCTCACTATCTCCGAATTTACCCGGACTACCACCGCCAAAGTCCGCCCCCACCAACCCCCGCTGTCCCTTTTCAACCCGCACGTCCAGTTCAATCGTACGACCAGCAGTTAGCCCTCGGTGGGCCTCCCGCCGCCAGGTGGCGCCTCCGTCGCCTCGCGAACTAAAACCTAAGTATCTCCAAATCTACCCGGGCTACCACCGCCAAAGTCCGCCCCCACCAACCGCCGCTGTCCCCTTTCAACCCGCACGTCCAATTCAATTGTACGACCAGCAGTTAACCTTCGGTGGGCCTCCCGCCTTGGCTGCCGCTAGGTGGGGCACTCGTCGCCCCGCGCACGAAAACGGCAATATCTCCGAGTCTTCCAGGGCTACTGCAGCTGCCCCCTTTTACCCACGCGTCTGGTTCATTCGTACGACCAGCAGTTTGCCTTTGGTGAGCCTCCCGCCTTGGCCCCCGGTAGGTGGCACCCCCGTCGCGTCGCGCACTTAAACGTCATTATCTCCGAATCTGCCCGGGCTACCGCCGCCAAACGCTGCCCCCACCAACCCCACTCTACCCCCTTTCACCTCGCGCGACCGGTTCAATCATAGGACCAGCACTTAGCCTTCGGTGGGCCTCCCGCCTTGGCAACCGCTAGGTGTCGACACCGTCGCCAAGCGCACTAAAACGGCAGTTTCAGAATCTTCCGGGGCTACCGCCGCCAAAGTTCACACCCTCCAACCCCCCGCTGCCCCTTTTCTCCTCGCGCCTTCGGTTCAATCGTACGAGCAGCAGTAAGCCTTCGGTGGGCCTTCCGCCTTGGCCGCCGCCAGGTGGCGTTCCGTCGCCCGCCGCACTAAAACATCAGTATCTCCGAATCTACACCGGCTACCGCAGCTGTCCCTTTTACCCTACGCTTCTGGTTCAATCTTACTACCCGCGGTTAGCCTTCGGTGCGCCTCGCGCCTTGGCCACCGCTAGGTGGCGCCTCGCGCACTGAAACGGCAGTTTCTCCGAATCTAGTCGGGCTACCGCCGCCAAACTCTGCCTCCAGCAACCCCCCCCCCGCAGCCCCCTTTCACCTCACGCATCCGGTTCTATCGTACGAGTAGCAATTAGCCTTCGGAGGGTCTCCCAGGTGGCTGCTTGTAGGTGGCGCCTCCGTCGCCCCGAGCACTAAAACGTCAGTATCTCTGAATCTACCCGGGCTACCGCCGCCAAAGGCCGCCCCCACCAGCGAAGGTGGGAACCAACCCCCCTCTGCGGGAGGGTTCGGTAAGCCTGACCCGTCAATAAGACTTTCAGGCAGATGTTATACTTGTTAAGAGGCTTGGCAGGACCATCGGGAAGGAAAGCCCAGCTGACCCAACCCTAGAGGTGTGCCTTCCAAAGCAGAGTAGATCGTCACATCCTTCGCACATCATTCTCCGTGTAAGCGAGGCGAGATGCCTAGAACAAGCTCGTCCCCGCCGAACCCAGACGGGTGTCTCGAGAGTTGGTGCACAGGCTAGGCCTGTTTAGACCTTGCTTACGAAATGTCCTCAGACACCGAGACAGAGGGTGGCTCAGTGAGTTCAGAAATGCAACTAAAGTTTTGACTACAAAACCGTGCTAATTCCGCACATACACGCCTATCTACCTCGTTTTCCCTATCTATGTGCGGGTTCGCTTTAGAGCAAATGCTACGGGCAATGTTTGCCGTTATCAGACACGAGTAGATGTAGTGGTCTACTACCCCGTGCTGCTTCCACACGCACAGCCGGCACTTCGTATGCGTCGAACCCGATGCAGATATTCATTGCATCGGGATGCAGACCCGATGCAGAAACGTCCGTGTCCGGTGAGCACCTGAGTTTCGAAAAACCCAGGCCCCACCGTCGGGACTTCGTTCACCTTACGGATGATTCCGTAAGTGTGTCGGCCATTTCGGGAATTGTCCCATCGGCTCTGCCAGGCTTGTGACGACGCTGCATGAAGTGCAGTCTTAAGCTGTTCCCTAGACATTGGGACTGTGTCTGTAACAGTCGCCAGTCTGGTTGCGGACGTTGCCAATGTATCTGCTAACTCGTTACCCGGAGTCCCGCAATGCGCTCAGACCCAGATGAGCTCAACACTGCGTCGGCTACGTTCTTGGATCACCGCCGTCGCCATACTCCAGATTAACTTCGTAGTATTCTCAAGCGCCATAAGCGCGCTCAAGACTGATTGGCTATCCGTTAGTATACGCACGCTCTTTCCTGATGGGAGTTTCCCCACCCACTCGACTGCTCGTAGCAAAGCTAGAGCTTCTGCCTGAAGCACTGTTGACCCATCACTGAGCCTAAACTTCTGGTTGGTACCCGGTATGCCATCTTCAACGACGCAGAATGCGCCGCCTACCCTTTGGCCCACCTTGAATCCGTCGGTAAATATCTCGATCCTTTCATCCAGATCAGATCCAGATGTCCAGGAAAAGTAGGGCCTGTCCCCCGGATGGCATCCTGAAACATTCACCGGCTTCTCCTCCAACGGCTGAACATATGATACATGATCACATCCCACCCGTAGGGTACCCGCTCGGAACAAGGCCGGCTCTTGCGAAACAACCAGGTCGAGCGGCAGTACTCCTGCAATTACGCATAAGGCATCTGTCGAGGCAGTGCGGTACGATCGAGTTATTCGAATCGCACAGATCCTTTGGACGGAGGCCAGAGCCCTAACCAATCGAGAGTTGGCCGTGCTCTTAAACCAGGCCCCCGCCTCATAACATACCATTCTCTCTATGGCTCTTTTGTACAGTACTTTCAGTACTTCAGGCCGCCCCCACCAACCCCCCCCCCGCTGTCCGTTTTCAACTCGCACGTCCAATTCAATCGTACGACCAGCAGTTAGCCTTCAGTGGGCCTCCCGCCTTGGCCGCCGCTAGGTGGCGCACCCGTCGCCCCGCGCACCAAAACGGCAATATCTACGAATCTACCCGGGCTACCGCAGGTGCCCCCTTTTACCCACGCGTCTGGTTCATTCGTACGACCAACAGTTAGCCTTTATTGAGCTTCGCGCCTTTGCCGCTATTAGGTGGCGCGCCCGTCGCTACGCACACTAAAACGGCAGCCTCTCCGAATCTAGCTGGGATACCGCCGCCAAAGTCCGCCCCCACCAACCCGCTGCGCTGTCCCTTTTCACCCCACACGTCCAATTCAATTATACGACCAGCAGTGAGCATTCGGTGAGCCTCGCGCCTTTGCCGCCGCCAGGTGGCGCTCCCTCGCACATCGCACTAAAACGTCACTATCTACGAATCTACCCGGGCTACTGCGGCCAAACATCGCTCCCAGCAACCCCCCGCTGTCAGCTTTCACCTCGCGCCTCCGGTTCAATCGTACGACCAGCAGTTAGCCTTCACTGGGTCTCCCAGATGGCCTCCCGTAGATGGCGCCTCGGTCGTCCTGCGCAATCAAACGTCAGTATCCCGAATCTACCCGGGCTACGGCAGCTGTCCCTTTTACCTTACGCGTCTGGTTCAATCGTACGACCATCAGTTAGCCATCGGGGGGCCTCCCGTCTTGACCGCCGCTAGGGGGCGACACCGTCGCCAAGCGCACTAAAACGGCAGTAACTCCGAATCTACCGGGGCTACCGCCGCCAAACTCCGTCCCCACAAACCTCCCGCTGCCCCCTTTCACCCCGCGCGTTGAATTCAATCGCACAACCAGCAGTTAGCATTCGGTGGGCCTCCCGCCTTGGCCGCCGCCAGGTGGCGATCCCTCGCCCCGCGCACCAAAATGTCAGCATCTACGAATCTACCCGGACTACCGCGGCCAATCTTCGCTCCCATCAACCCCCGCTGCCCGCTATCACCTCACGCCTCCGGTTCAATCGTACCACCAGCAGTTAGCCTTGACTGGGCCTCACAGATTGCCGCCGCTAGGTGGCACCTCCGTTGCCTCGCGCCTTAAAACAGCAGTAACTCAGAATCTACCCGTGCTGCCGCCGCCAAACGACGCCGCTGCCCCCTTTTACCTCGCGCGTCCGGTTCTATCTTACGACCAGCGGTTAGCCTTCGATGGGCCTCCTGCCTTGGCCGACACTAGGAGGCGCCTCCTTCCCCTCGCGCACTAAAAGGCAGTCTCTCCGAATCTAGTAGGGGTACAGGCGCCAAACTCTGCCCCCACCAATCCCACGCTACCCCCTTCACCTAGGGTGTCCGGTTCAATCGTAGTACCAACAGTTAGGTTAGTTCGGTGGGCCTCCCGCCTTGGCGGCCGCCAGGCGGCGCACCCTTCGTCCCGCGCACTAAAAGGGCAATTTACTTGGGCTACCGTAGCTGCCCCCTTTTATCCTACGCGTCTGATATTTAGGGAATAAAAGTGCCCTAACTCTCTCTATT
>JJRW01S0041246.1:8501-18534 GCA_001188405.1 Loxosceles reclusa
ATGATGGATATATAAATGCCTATTAATACATACACACATAATCATACTTTTATACTTGCCTCTGAAATAGAATTTTCACTCCCACGTACAGTTAATACATGCTGACGAACATTAATGTTGGCAGATGATAAATTGCATGTACTGCATAATTTCTCCAAATTCAAGCCATATTGAGTAATAAGTTCTTTTATCACACTCTTCTGGGCATTTGGCAACTTCAATGATATATCAACAGGGTTTTCTCTTTCTAAACGATCTAGATACTGATTAATTGAAGCTTTTATGATTGTAGAAACAGAAGTAGATCCAAAAATTGAAATCACTTTGCTGTGATGATTGAAATTAACATAAGAATTTGGAACGTTAGAGGTTAGTCCCATCACATACTGCTTACCTTTTTCGGTAAAGAGACTTTCTAAATAGTTATTTCCAGAACATTCAATCTGATCTCCTTGGATGAACTGCAGAATTGCCTTCCGTGCGTCAATAACATCAGCAATATTATTGCTGCATATATTAATAAAAACACGTTTCCCATCATCTGCATTCTTAGCGCAGATGTCAAGTTTATTATTTCCAGTAGAGTTCCTATTGAAGAACTGAAGTGCTTCTTCAATTTGTGACTGGATAGTACTGAAGATTTCTTTGCTACAATACAGAGATGTTTCAAGAATTGGTTTGATTTCAATAATATCACGGCCCATTTTGTCATAATAGAAATTATTTCTTGCATTTACAACATTAATAACATTTTGTCCATCATGAGGATTGTCAAAAAACACAATAGCTTTCCACTCTTTATCTTTTGCCTTTGGTGGTTTCATGTCAACATGTAGCTTGTCCTTTGAAGTGAAGGCTGAAAATAAATTAATTATTGTGTTTTTCATAGTGTCTACTTCAGATTTAGGACTTGGGAACTCTTTCTTACGTTCAATGATAAATTTTGAAAATTTCACATCTTCTGGAAAAAAGGCTGAGATGGCAGACTTTAATTCAGACTCATTAACATTTGCAGGTACATTCTGAACACAGAAATCTTCATTGCATTTTTTACTCATGTTTATCCTCAAGCACACAGATTTGTAATAAATGGTTTTAGTTGACAAAGAATACGAAATTTCTGGAATTCTTGTTACTGGTGTTATGCTGAAAAAGGCACGGCCAACGCAAGGTCTCCGAGTGAGGCTAATAAGAACTTTAAAGAAAGCACTGGAATCTGACTGCAAAAAGCTTTTCCCAGGTTCTATGCTAAAAGGTTCTGAATTTCCTTCCAATGCTTTCACTGCAGCTTTAGCACTGAGAATAGAACGAAATGTGACATGTTTATATTTTGCATTTTCCTTAATAGAAATAATTTCACCAAATTTTTCTAGAGTTTCCTTAAGCAAATTAAGATCAACATTGCTAGGCTTCACTATAACATCACGGTATTCACCATGTAAAATAACATCATGTACTCTAATTCCAGCACCAATCACAGCAGACAAGGAAGGAATGCCTGCAAAATCATGTATAACAGTTTCATATGCTAATAACTTTTCCTGCAGGGCTTGAATGACTGGTTCAAATAATTCTGCAACACAGCTATGAAGTTGAGATGGTGCGAATACATTAAGCTGTCCACTATCAAAATCGATTTCCACAGCACAGTGATTGCTATTTGTTACTTCTTTCAAAGCATTTTCTAAAATTTTTAATTTGGTTCCCTTTACACCAATGATACTTTTTAAGACAGTTTTGCCAAGTTGTGGGAAGCAATATGGAGTTACTGTAAAACTGTCCAGAGACAGCAATTCTAGTCCCAAAAACCCATCACTTAAAGCATCATCCAAAACATCATTTTCCACAACTGTGACATTCAACAGAAAAGTTTGCGATGTCTTCAAAATTGTATCATATACTATGAATTGTGGCTGCCACTTGCCTAGGGAGTACAAAGACGATGATGGATGAATATACAAATTCTCTGGTGTGTTGAGAGACAAATACCCGATTTTGTTGCTTCCTGAAAAAACACAAAGGTTTTCTGAAAAGCTACGGAATATGAGTCTGTGAACCACTTTCAAGAAGTTACTTTCGTCGACAGTTTTTGTAACCTTGATTCCTAACTCATTAGAACAAGTTAAGACGATTTCATTCACCAATTCATGAGCCAGTCGCATCGATCTACCATTAATACAATTCAGCACACACCAGCGAGATTTTTCCGACTTTGGAACCTCTGACCACTCCTTATAAACTTCAAGGAACGTTAAGAAATCACTTTCTGATTGGCAAAATCGAACCTTCTTCAAATCTGCATCATCCTTATTTTGTGCATTACGAAAAAAAATGTTCCTTGATACTGTTGCCAGAGCAGCAATAATGATGGAACTATAACCAATTCCTTCTTCTATTCCTTTCAGTATGAGATAACAAAGACGGGGTTCAAGAGGCAACTTTGCCATTTTTGAGCCAAGAACAGTAAGGCCTCGATGTATTTTATCAACTGCTCCAAGATGAATAAGTTGCTTCATCACACCAAACAAAAGATCTTTTGGTGGAGATTCAACAAAATCAAATTCTATAGGATCCTTAATGCCCAAAAGCATCAATTTCAGTAATGCTTGACCTAAATTCACACGTAAAATTTCAGGTACCATATTATCCACCATGTCTTGTTTGTAATTAGTATGACTATATAGTCTGTAACATTTCCCACTCTGTGTCCGGCCAGCACGACCTCTGCGTTGTTCAGCAGAACTTTTATTGACAAATCCAACTGCAAGAACATTAATATTTCGAACTGGATCATACTGAGCTTCTTTCACCATACCGCTATCAATAACGTACCGTATTCCAGGTATAGTGACTGAAGTTTCTGCACAGTTTGTGGCAAATACTACTTTACGAGCACCATGCGGTGTCTTTTCAAAAATCTTCTGCTGCTCATGAACATCTAACTTTCCGTGAAGTGGGTACACAAGTAACTTTGATTTAATGTTTTGCTTTTTAACCATATCAGTAAACTTCTCAGCAGCTTTTTCAGTTTCAATGGGAGTAGGAAGAAAAACAAGAACATCTCCTGGTTCTTCCTTCAGTATGCTAAATGCTGTAGTAATGCATTTATCAAAATAGTTCCATCCCAATGATACAGCACTGTCTAGCCAAATATCTTCAACTGGAAATGCACGTCCAGATACATTTAAAATTGCATCATCAGGCAAATTGAAATACTGCTGGAAAACATTAACTTTTAGAGTAGCAGAAGTTATAATAACTTTTAAACTTGATCTTACTGGTAGCAACTTTTTAACCATACCCAAAAGAAGATCAGTATAAATTGTCCTCTCGTGTGCTTCATCTATTATTATGCAAGATACTTTCTCAAACAGTGGATCATCAAAACACATTTTCAACATGGTAAAGTCAGTCACATATAAAATCTTAGTTTGATCACACATTTTCCTCGACATACCAACTTGATAACCCACAATGTTCCCAATGGAACAACCAACTTGAGCACTAACATGCTTAGCAACTGAAATAGCAGCTATTTTCCGCGGCTGAGTGCAAATTATAAGTCCACAGTCTCCAAATCCTTCTCTCCACAAATACTGACAGATTTGAGTGCTTTTCCCAGAACCAGTTTCTGCCTGAATTATAACCACTTGATGCTTCCTTACCTTTTTTATGATTGTAACCTTTTTAGCATACACTGGTAAACCTGCTTCGAAACACATACATTCATAGCAGAAGTCCCTCATTACATTATCTATCATACTATCAATGTTTTCAGAAGCGACATCAAGGTTTCCCAATTTCTTACATATAGCATCAGTGAAGCTAAGAAAAGCAACTTTCTGTTCATTAAGCTCATTTTGCTTGCTTATAAAAGCTGCATGCTGATCTTCAGTAGAACCTGAGCGGTTATTAATTTTACTTTCATTACAATCTCCTCTTTTTAATGAATTCCACACCTCCTGAAAACTGCCTAGACATTTTTCCTTCCTCTTCTGAATACACTGAATTTTTTCTTCAATCTTTTTCCTAGAGATAGCTCTCAAATCACACTGCTCAGGAAATGAAAAATCAAAACCGTCTTCTTTAACCAGTTTTAAAAATTTTGGAGCTCTGTTATCAGTTTTCTGCATGATTTCAAGCAGTTTTCTTGCCTTCTGTGCTTTGTTCAAGCTCTTGAACTTTACCAAAAAATATCCCACAAAACCAGTGTCACACCATTGGAGGGACAATTCTTTATTCTCAAACAATCTGGCAAACTCCTCTTCCCAGTACTTGATATTTCCTTGATTTTCACTTACAACAATGTACAACGTTGCACATTTACTACCAGTAGAACTATCATTCTGAATACTGCTCCCATCTATAAGTGAAACATTTTGCTCTGCAACCTGATGTTTTGCTTTCTTTGACACTGATCTAACACATTCATCATTATTTTCTTCAAGAGGAGATTGATTTAATGATATGAGCGAACTACTATCTTGTTTTACACGCTTATTTTGACCATTTTTTGGCACATGATTCCTGACTTCATATTTCACAGTTATTTTTGATCCATACACATCAGCTCCTTGAAGTGTATGTAAAGCTTTTTTGCAAGTGCTCTCATTGGAAAATAGCATTTCTACTTGAGTGGATAAAACTTTGCATACCTTACCATTGATACCTTTAATTTTTTCAGAAAGACAAGCCTTTATAGCATTTGTTTTAACATGAGCAGGCAAATTGGAGATAATTAAATAGAAATACCGAGTCTCTTCTGGCAAGCGGTCTGGTAAATCCCTTATAAAATCTTCGAATAATACATACCTATGTGCGGCTTCTTTTAATGCCTTCCTTGCACTATGATTGCAAATTAGATTTATGTAAATACTGTGCTGATAATGCATCCGATGAAGCACATCAGAAAAATCAGAATCACCTGATACTAATACAATTGCAGCATCCTTTCCCTGATAGCTTATCATACATTTCATCAGATGCTGTTGTATTTTGGAATCTGCAGCATTTTTACTCTGTGAGTTAGCATGAACAAGAGTGACCCCAGTTTCCGACAGTTCTTTATCAATGATTTTGTTCAAGTTGCGTGTGTCACATACCACTGTAAATGATTCTTCTGTTCGCCCATCATAAAATGACTGACGTATTTTCTGTACTATGTCAACTGCTGACTTTTTGCTGGGGACAGCACAATTCTCAATGTCCCAAAAGACAGAAATAAACCTTTCTTTTTGCTGCATGGAAGCAGAAGTATCACAATAAGATGCTTTTATAAATTCACTTTCCCCAGTGTCAATGCTTTCAGTTCGACTAAATACATCTGAAAATATGCTATCATCAGAATCATCACTGAAATCGCAACACGATGCTTCTGTAACTTCAGATGAAGAACAAACAGAAAGAGTTGTTGATGCCTCATCCACATCTTCATCGTCATCAGTATCAGAGAAGATTGAAGAACTTGCAGCTCGAGTGAAAGTGAATAAATTCTGCTTATTTTCTTGTTCTGGTAGTTTTTTATTTCTCTTCCATTTGAACTGCTGAGTCTTATATGGTCTTCTAAATTTTTTAAAAGTTTTCTTCTGCCCTTTCAAGCTATCTGTTTTGTATTGTTCATTTCCTGAAGATAAATGTATAGAATCAGCATTTTGAACTATATTACTTTTATCTTGAGGAATTTTCTTATCAGATGAAAAATTTGTTGTAAAACATTCTAAAACAGAAGATTTCAAATTTTCAACTATTTCCTTTGCTGCAGCATGAACAAATCCTGATCCTACAAGCTGAGGTACTGGAGTACTAGGAACACAACTGTTTGGTGAAATCATGACAAATGGTTCTTTACAAGAAGTAAACGTATTATGGCCCCTGTGCACATAGCTCCTTCCTCTTGCACGTTGATGAAAGTGACTCCTTCCTCTTGCATACTGATGAAATTGACTCCCACCTCTTGCCTTCTGATTAAAGTGACTCCCACCTCTTGTATGCTGCTGTGAATGGCTCCCTTCCTTTTCACTGTATTGTGAGTGGCTGCCTCCACTTGCATTTTGCTGTGAGTGGTATCCTCCACCCCTTGCATTTTGCTGGTTGTGGTATCCTCCACCCCTTGCATTTTGCTGGTTGTGGTATCCTTCTCCTCTTGTATGTTGCTGGGAATGGTCTCCTTTTGTATTCTGTTGTGAGTGGCCTCCTTTTGTGTTCTGCTGTGAGTGGCCTCCTCCTCTATGTTGTGAAGAGTGGCTTCCTCCTCTATGTTGTGAAGAGTGGCTTCCTCCTCTTGTATGTTGCTGGGAATGGTCTTTTGTATTATGTTGTGAGTGGCCTTTTGTGCTCTGCTGTGAGTGGTCCCTGCCTTTTGTGTTTTGCTGTGAGTGGCCTCCTCCTCTATGTTGTGAAGAGTGGCTTCCTTCTCTTGCATCCGGCTGTGAATGGCTTTTGCCTGAACCCCTCTGTCCTTGCTTGTGGAATCCCCTGCCACCTCGTTGCTGATGAGGATTGGAAGGCATCTGAAAGACAGTACTAGAGAATGTAAAATTCATGTACACTCCACATATAATTTGATACTTTAAGACACATATATCCAAACAACCAGAATATTCCTGTTATTTGCAACATGCAGAACACAGTGATGTGTAACTGTTTGTTACACTTCAATTCTGTTTTTACAAACAACGTACTGTTGAAACAGATTAATTTTGAAAACACACTGTACATAATGATACTACAACTGTCAACCTTTGATGAGAAGTATGATGGTTATCAGTGATCCATGTGTGAGAATTATGTAACATGCCCCTGAGCACATTTTTTTAGTTTCCTGAGATAGGAGCAAAAAAATGCTCTTAACCCTCAGGCTGCCTTGAGTCAGAGCTCAAAACACCTGTTGTGTGCAAAAGAGAGAGAAAATGCAAGGATTTTCCTTGAAGGATGAATTCCTTTATCATTGCTATGGGAATAGGACATATTGCAGGAGATACCTTAAAAATTTCAAGGGTGAAATCCCTCAGTTCCATGAAATATTTAGAAAATGATGTGGGGATAAGGTAAATGAGGTTTGCGAGATATCTCATAAATGCCGGCTGGAGGGTTAATAAAATACAATATGCATGCATCTCCATAAAATTTTGCAATAATAAAAATCTAATACAGAAGTATTAATTGATGCTCTAGCAATGAAAATATGTTTACTGTATATAAAACTAAATCATTATCAGGGCTGCCAATCTTTGGAGAAAGCTTACAGTAATCCATATGTGGCAGAAGTTTTATACATGATACACTCACTTTATCTACATTTTATTTTATTTATTATTATTTTTTTTTTTTGTCTTTAATGAAAAATAGCCAACAGTGAAATTTTTCAAACTAGTGTTCGGAAGAGAAAAACTCTCTCAACTTCGCATAATCAAGAATTATGAGAAAAATCAGAAAAGTAGCTCAGCAAGCTGATATGTGGAGCTACTTTAATGAATGCGATGAATCTGTCAAAATGAGGAGCAGGACCATTTCTTACTACACTCTCTGCCAAGAAGTAATTGGACACCTGTGATAGAAAAAGAAAACAAAATTTATTCACCTTCAGTAGTTGGTGGAGCCTCCATGAATGGCAATTACTGCTGTGACCCTCTGGGTCTTACTCTCCACCATGCCGTCGTGAGACAGGTTAGTTTTACCCTACTGCTGCTTCGCAGAGTAGTGTTCTCAGACGTATTGTTTATGGACGGCTGCCATCTGGCTGGGCACAAAGCCTCTGGGCTTTGGGTTACGGCTTGGGCTATCCGGATACTCGTGCAGTTATGGCAGGGCGTAGTATTGGATAGGTCGGTGGCAGTGTATCCCCATATGCCTGCCCGTGTTCGGTCCGGCGGGGCTCTGCACCACTAAGCCACTTAACCGAGGCTCTGAACCCAGCGTGGGGAGTGGCGTGACCGGGTCAACCCACCCGAGAGGGTGTCCGACGACTGCCTCCGCCCCGACGGATATTAATATCAGTACTAGCTCTGTCGGCTGTTCTGCTCTGGTGTTCAGTCGGCTTGGGTGAACCTGGTACCGAATTCTGCGGTTGAAGCCCTGGGCTCCTCTATTTCTGGGCTTCGCAGCGGCTGGGCCGCTAGTACCCTCCTACGAGGCGTGGAGGCGGTGACAGACCTATGGTCTCATCTAATATAAAGGTGCTTACTCTCCACCAGTCCTTGTACGATGGCTAGCAGTATTTCCTTCGAATGGTCTTGGAGAAGAGAAGTGAGTTCCTTCATGGATTTTAGGTGGCAGAGGCACCCCTTAAGTTGATGCTCCAATTTGTCCCACAGGTTCTCGTAAGGGTTAAAGTCTGGGTTCCAGGCAGGCCAGACCACTCACACTAGCTTAAGCTACTGCTTTCTATCCTTTTCAAGAAAATAATACAATCTGTATATTCATACTGTAACATTTTTGTAAAGTATATGTGTATTCCTCTTGAATAAATTCTGTCTGTCTGTCAATTTCATTGTCACCATACCAAGCCATGGTGGACATAGCAACATGACGGCTGACATTGTCCTCCTAAAAATAACATGGGTCCACCCCGTAAAACTGCCATAATGTAGGAAGCACACGGTCATCCAAAGTGGTACGGTAGGTCTCAGCTTTGAGCGTACCAGGAATTACAAACAAGGGTTCCAGGCCATACCAGGAGAAACACCCCCACAGCATAACTCCACCTCTGCCAAACTTCACTGCAGGCACAATACATTCCGACAGGAGGCATTCTCCAGGCTGACACCAAACCCAGACCCTGCCATCCGAATGGTAGAAGGTGAATCTTGATTCGTCACTCCAGAAAACCTGTTTCCACTATCAATGTTTTTTACACCCCATTAGCTGTGCAGTGCTGTTAAACTTGGTGATGAAAGGCTTGTTGGCGGCAGCACATTCATGAAAACCCAGCAAATGGGCTTCTTTACTAAGGGTAGTATTCATTGAAACAATACTTCCCAATGCCTGTTGAAACTCCTTGCAAATGTGGGCCACCGATTGGGCGTGGTTCTTCCGAATTTCTCCGGACAGCATTTGTCAGTCTCTAACTCCCAGTTTCGTGGGTCTGCAGGGTGGGAGCACATTCTAGCAATCAACACTTACCTTCCACTTGCGAATCACATTGACCACTGTCGACTTTGGGTACTTCAGCTCACTGGATACGTCACATATGGATCAGACATTTCTGTGATATCCGAAGATTACACCTTTCTCAAAATCAGAGGGCTTCAAACTGTGTGGCATCTTGCATGATGGTGCTGTTGTTTTTCATGGGTGTGATGTGTATCCAGATCACACCTATTGTTGTTTGCAGGAGTGTCTAATTACTTGTTGGTAGGTAGTGTATAAACAGTAAGAGGCATAACTCTGAGGACACACAGCAAGTTGTAAATAAATAATTTAGCCCATTGAAATATGTATCACTTCCATAACATAAAGCAATATGTGTGAAAATTACCTTTCTCCTCTCATTCTATAACATAGAGCTTTATTTCAATAATAATAAAAAATGGAAAGATATTCACAACATTATTTCCAATACAATAAAATCATGCTATGCTGAAAAGCTTTCCCTACAGGTAAACTTCTTGGCAACACAACAAAATGCTATGCTGGAAAGCTTTCTATAAGCATGGACAGCATAATAGCTACTACTATGAAAGCAATTTTTTATTTCCATGGCTGGTTATCATTGAAATAAAGGATTGTATTAAATAAAGGAATGAGAGAAAAAAAATAGTAGTCTGACAAGTGACTGCTTCATCTTATGGAAATAACACATGTTTAAAATGTCTAAACCAATTATTTATGGCAAGTTCTGGGCTGTCTTTTCCATTTCTGTGACTTGACAATTTTCCATATAGGCATCATCCAGAAAATCATAACATAAATGATCGAAATCCAGTAATCAGGGTGTAGTGAAGGGGAGAGGGCCCAGGGGGATTGCCTCCAAAATCTACAAACCATTTCCTTAATTTCTTGAGTTTTTCTTAGTCTTCGTTATTTGTATTTTGCA
>JJRW01S0041316.1:7369-17457 GCA_001188405.1 Loxosceles reclusa
TTGGAGAATACACGTAGTCACCTGGTCCACTGCTTGATCGATGGACGGAATGTCAACCAAGTCATCCGTGAACACAGCCAATGTGGAGAAACGATCCCAATCAGCACAGTCGTGTTTCCACCTGGGCAGGCTGGAAAACTCGACGCTAACAGTGGTATAGGACAGCAAAATGGGAAAGTGGTCACTTCCCATGGGGTCCGAAAGAACGGACCACGACCACAAAGGATACTGTGACGGAGAGCAGAAAGACAGATCCAAAGCAGTGAATGACCACGTTGGGGCATGAAAATACGCATTCTCACCAGTATTCAGCAGGGACAAGTCGAGATCTGTGAGCAAGCGCTCGACAACTCGACCTCTGCTATTGGTAGAGCAGCACCCCAAAGAGTGCTATGACCGTTAAAATCTCCAAGCAGCAGAAACGGTTGTGGAAGTTGACTCACCAAATCGTCCAAAGTGGAAAAAGCCACCCGGTCTCCCGGTGGCAGATATACAGAACAAACTGTGAGCGTGAGCCAACAAAAATGCGTACAGCAACAGCCTGTAAAGGAGTCCGAAGCGTCACGGTTATGGACGGCACATGGTGGGAGACGAGAAGAGCAACGCCTCCCCGAGACTCGGACGAGTCGTTGTCCGCGCGATAAAGTCCATAGTGACGCAGCTGTACCGAAGTTGTCGAACGCATCATAGTTTCCTGTGGAGCAACACATACAGGAGAATGGGTATGTAACAACCGTTTCAGAACATCGACATTCGCACGTAAACCACGACAGTTCCACTGGAGAAGAGTAGTGGTCATAAAGGATTAAGTAAGTGGCGGCGGCGGCTTCGGTTTAGTACCCTCTCGGTTTGGTGGAGGGTTTGGTCGGAGTTGGAGCAACTGGAGGAGGGGCTGTATCCATACAGTCCTCATCCTCGAATGCAGAAAGCTCACTGAAAGAGTTTGACAGTTTGATGCTGCCGTGAATAACTGCACCAGAGTCTATCTTCTTCAGGAGCTTTTTAGGACCAGCGGGTTTCACCTTGGTGGACTTTGGTGCGGGAGTGAATGTGGGTTTCGATGGAGTCCGACTCGTAGAAGCAGTTTTGGTGGCAGGTTTCTTACGCCCAGACCTTGATGGAGGGACAGTGGATGCGGAGAAAGCCGGTAACACAATCGACGGGGGAAAGCTGAGTGACGTTTGTACCTCTTGTGACTTGGTGCCCTGAGTAACCGCCGCGTACGAGCCGCGGGGTGGCGCAGGTGACACGAGTTTCTTAGCCTCTGCGTACGAAAGATTTTGTGTCACCTTCACTTGCTGGATATTTTTCTCTTCCTGCCATTTAGGGCAGGAGCGAGAATACGCAGGGTGGTCACCCTGACAGTTGACACAGCAAGTAGGCGAAGGACACTCATTCTCATGAGCAGCAAGGCCGCAACGTGGGCAAGTTGCAGCTCCGCGGCACGAGTTCTATCCATGACCAAAACGCTGGCATTTAAAGCAGCGCAGCAGATTGGGGACATGCGGTCGTACGGAGAAGGAGAGGTACCCAGCTTTGATGGAAGATGGTAATGCTGGTGTGTTAAACGTCAAAATAATATGCTTTGTCGACACAGTCTGTCCGCCTCTACGCATACAAATACGTCGGACTGCGGTAACTCCACTGTCGGAGAGCTCTTGAAGCAGTTCCTCCTCGGAGACGTGCAGAAGGTCGACTTCTGATATCACTCCTCGGGAGGAATTCAGAGACCCATGTAGAGTTACTGTGATTGGCAGGTTGGCGAAAGTAGTGCAAGAGAGAACGAGACTGCTGTGCCGAAGCAGTTTCGACCAGCAAATCACCCGACCGAAGTTTTTTAACAGATTTTGGTGTACCAGCTAAAGAGTAAAGACCCCTGGAAATAACAAATGGAGACAGCTTCGCAAAAGCAGTGTCAGAAGAATGAAGTATTAAGAAGCATGGTGCAGAAGCACCAGCGGCTAAAGGTTAGGAAACAGTGCATTCGGTTCGGGCCCTCTTAGGGGGCCCGCTCAAAGGGTTTAAATCTGCTTTGCCCATGGAGATGCGAATATTCAGCTCCCGGCGGCCCCACCCACCACCGAGCCCAACAAGGGGACGTGCAACGCACACCAGGGCTGACTGGGAGCTATACCATCACAGCCGGGACAAACGAAAAGATTAATCCCGCCGACCCGGCCGATCAGTTGACCCTAGCCGGGGGAACGCAAAGGAATCCACCGTCTAGCCGATTGCCTCAGTCCGGGCCACGACTGAGGCTCCCGTCTAGCATGAAGCAGGGGCCAAAGCAGTATATTGGGGACAGTACCTCGCCCCTCAACTGCCAGGATCCCCCTTTCCAGCGACACGGGTCGCCGCACACGGCAAACGTGCGGCCACGCTGAGGGCGAAGAGGGAAACCCTCGAAACATAGGGATAGCTGCGTGGACCACTATCCTTGCAAAAGAAAGCAAAAACAGGAATATACTGCTAACACAAAAGACAGGCAAAACTGGTGCAATAACAGAAAAGAACACAACTGGAACAAAATACAAAGGCACAAAGCGCAAAGAAACAAAACGGACAGACGAAGACAGCACAGAAACAAAACTGGCAAGGTGAGGAAGAACTGAACTGTAACACATGTGGCTCAGGCACCTCGGGGACGCCACGACTTTCCCCGTACTTAACAAAAAGGTAAGCCTTTGAGTGGGTCTGAGCAGAAGAGGAAGCCTTCGGAGTAGACTTCCGCCGCTCAGAAGATGGTGGAGGTGAATTGATAGATGGAAGAGCTGACAACACAAATGACGGCGGAAATATCAGCGTAGTTTGCTCCTCTTCAGACTTGCAGCTGCGGGTGACCGCCGCGTAAGATCCACGGGGCGGCGCTGGTGACACTAGCTTTTTCTCTCCAATATAAGAAAGATTCTGTGTCACCTTCACTTGCTGGATGTTTTTCTTTTCTTCCCACTTGGGGCAAGATCGAAAATATGCCGGGTGATCCCCCTGGCAGTTCACACAGCAGGTGGAAGAAGCGCAATCATTTTCGTGCTCTGAACGTCCGCAGCGAGGGCAAGTTGCGACTCCACGGCAAGATGCCTGCCCATGACCAAACCGCTGGCATTTAAAGCAGCGCAGCGGATTGGGGACATACGGCCGGACGGACATGAAAGGTAACCGGCTGTAATCTGCGTCGGCAACACAGGCTTGGTGAACGTCAGAATGACGTGCCGCGTGGGAACTGTCTGTCCATCACGTCTCATAGTTATCCGTCGCACTACCTGAACTCCCTGGTCGGAGAGCTCTGTAAGAAGCTCCTCCTCAGAAACATGGAGGAGATCCAGCTCAAAGATAACTCCGCGGGAGGTATTCAAAGTGCCGTGAGGAGTCACGGCAACAGGCAGGTTGGCGAAATACGTGCATTTCTACAGCGCAGCCGCGACTGGGCAGAAGAAGCTGTTTCTACAAGTAAATCGCCGGAGCGTAACTTTTTCACCGACTTCGGCGTGCGAGATAAAGCGTATAGGCCTTTAGACACGACAATTTTGCAAACGCAAGTTCAGAGGAATGAACGATGAGAAATGTAGGTGTAGGTAAAATGATATTCGACAAAGAAACTGAACATTCGGTTCGGGTCCTCTTGGACCCGCTCGAAGATGATTTTAGACTGCTTTGTGCCATAGTAAGATTATCTTCGGCTCCCGGCGGCCCCACCCACCACCTATCCCAACAAGGGGACGTGCGTCGCACGCCAGAGCTAGCTGGGAGCTATACCATCACAGCCGGGCCAAACGAGAAGACAATTCCCGCCGACCCGGCCGATCAGTTGACACTAGCCAATGGAACGCAAGGAACCCGCAGTCTAGCCGTTTGCCCCAGTCCGGGCCACGACTGAGCAGGGCCAAAGCAGTGTATTGGGGACAGTACCTCGCCCCTCAACTGCCAGGATCACCCTTTCCAGCAACACGGGTTGCCGCACACGGCAAAAATGCGGCCACGCTAAGGTGGAACCATAACCCCCACCACCATGCAGACTATAGCTACGTGGAACGCTAAGCCTTGAGGTAACAATAACGAAAAAATAAAACAAAAAGGAAGATAAAAAAAAAGATAGGGGGAGAGGAAACGAAACAGCGGAAGAGAAAAGAATATAGGAAAGGGAAGTCGCAAGGAAATGGAAGAATGCGACGCCCACTTCGGGGCCCGGGGGAGCAACTACTCGGCTTGCAAAGAATACAAGCCCCCTGGGGGCCTCTAACGTGGAGAGCTCACTGAATGAAAATGAATTTTAAGGTCCCATGAACAACTGAGCCCGAATCGAGATTCTCATGAAGCATTTTTGAAACTTTAGGTTTCAATTTCGTTGATTTTGGCGCAGGAGTAGGTTTATAGGTGGTGGTTTTGGTGTAGATGTCAGAATCGCACAGGAAGCCTTCGAGGAAGACTTCCGTGGCTCAGACAATGGCGGAGCAACACCGGAAAGGGTAAAAATGCGTAAAACGAATGATTGAAGGGAGGGAAAGCTGAGAGATAAATGTTTGCACATCTTGCGACCTGAAGCTGCGAGTAACCGCCTCGTAAGATCCGCGGGGTGGTGCAGGCGATACGAGCTTTTTGGCGTTGGCGTACGAGATGTGTAACTGTCACTTGCTGAATACTTTTCTCTTCTTGGCACTTAAAACACGATCGAGAATATGCAAGGTGGTCACCCTGGCAATTCATAATACAGCTGGTTGGGGAAGGACAACCATTCTCCATCGAAAGGAGTTCGCATTGAGAGAAAGTCGGAACATGATATTTGTCCATGATCAGATCTCTAGCATTTAAAGAACCGCGGCGGAGTGGGGACGTGAGGCTAAACAGAACAGGCGAAGTAAAAGGTTTAATAGAAGATGGTAACGCTGGCTTGTTAAAGGACAATATAACTTACTTAGTCGACACATTCTGTCCAACTCTACGCATACATACATATACAACGTACTGTCGTAACTCCTTGTTTGGAGAGCTCAGCAAAAGCTCCTCCTTGGGGACATGCAGAAGACAAGCTTCTGGTAACTCTTTTGGGGAGATATTCGTGCGGAGTTACAGCGATCGGCAAATTTCCGAAAGACGTGTATTCCAATACTGAACGCCACTGCTGCAAAGAAGCATTTTCTATCAGCAATTCACGCGATCGGAATTTTATAACCGATGTACATGTACCGGCCAAAGAATACATACCCTTGGAAATGACGAAAGGGAATATAATTTAGAAAATCCAGCATCAGAGAAATGAATGACGAAACCAGGTGCACTGGAATCAGGACAAGATTGTAAAAATACAGAGCATTCGCGTTCAAGCCGTTTTCGAGGGCCCACTCCCATAAGTTGAAGTTCCATATTAGTGTTATTAAAGATTCGGCTCCCGGCCCCCACACAACACCAAGCCCTACAATAGGGAAACCAATGTAAGTAGATTATAATATGAAGTAAGAAAGAGCAAATGTGAGATGGGAACAAGCGATTAAGAAACAGGGCATTCGGTTCGACCCCGCACGATGCAGAATTTAAAGTTGAATTTTGCATGATTAAGGACTCGGCTTCCGGTGGCCCCACCCACCACCACCGAGCCTACAAGGGGGCGGTCAAGAACACCAGGACTAACCAGGAGTTATACCGTCGCAAGTGGTCCCGCAAGAAGGCCGGACCCAAGCAATCAGTTGACCCTAGACGGCAGACGCGAAAGAACCTGCCGTCTATCCGATTGCAACAGACCTGGACGAGACTGAAGCCCCCGTCTAGCTGAAGTCGGGGCCAAAGAAATGTACTGGGGACAGTATTTTGCCCTTCAACTACGAGATTTCTCGTTTCTAGCGACACGGGTGACCGCACGCAGCAAACGTGCAGCCCGCTGAGGGTGAAAATGGAAATCTTGTGAAGGTAGGGTATAGCGTCGTGGGTTGCTAAGCCTGAAAAAAAAAGGAACAAATACGGCAAACTAGCACAAACAAAACAAGCACATGGAACGTAAGGTGAAATGGGACACAAAGTGACAAATGGGGAATAGAAGTAAAATGCCAACATAGGCATAGAATTTACCAATGCAATGGTCTTGGAAAAGTGACAACACAGAAACATAACAGGCAGACGAAGAAAGAACGAAGAAAGGTAACACGTGGATCAGGCACCTCGGGGACGCTACATCCTTCTCCGTACTTACGAAAAACATAAGCCCCCCTCCCCATGAGAGGATGAAAATAATGTCACCAATACTGAGCATGGACAAGTCGAGATCCGTGAGCAAGCTCTCGACAACTTGACCCCTGCAATTGGTAGACGAGCATCCTTAACGAGTGATGTGTCCCTTAAAATCTCCAAGCAGGAGAAACGGTTGCGGAACCTGTGTAGACAGATCATCCACCGTGGAAATGGCCACTCAGACTCCCGGCTGCAGATATATAGAGCAAACCGTGAGCGTATAACCGATAAAGATATGCACTGAAACAGCGTGAAATGGCGTCAAAACGTCAGAGCTATGGAAGGCGCATGTTGGGAGCGAAGAGCAACATCACCAGACTAAGACGAGTTTTCCGTGCAATATATAGCATAGCGGCGAAGCTGTACCTGGGCTGTCGGACGAATAAAGCTTTCTTATAGGGCAACACACACACAGAAGGGATATGCAACAACCGTTTCAAATCAACTACTTTGGCACGCAAACCACTAATATTTCTGTTGGATGATGGTAGTAGACAAAGTAGAAGGCGGCGGCCTAAGGGTACTGGACTCCTATTCGAGTGAGGGCTACTTCACAGAAACAGGAATAAGGGCAGGATCGATGCAATCCGCGTCCTCCAACAACGTGGAGAGCCATGAAGAACTACGACTTAATGGAGCTTTTTTATTTTTGAGTTACTTTAAACCCTTTGGTTTTGATTTCGCGGTTTTGGGAGCTGGAGTAATGGAAGGAATCTTCGAAGTAGATGTCATAGTCGCTGAGGAAGCTTTTGGGGAAGACTTCCGGTGTACTGACAGAGAAGATTTCGGTGAAGCACTGGAAGGTAGAGATGCCGTTAAGACAAACCATGATGGAAAACTAAGCCACGTTTAAACCGCTTGCGACGTGTTGCTTGGAGCAACAGCCGCGTGAGATACGCAGACACGAGCTTTTTAATTTCTGCGTACGAGAGATACTGCGTGACATTCATCTGCTGAATATTTTTCTCCTTCGGTCAGTTGGGTCACGACCTAGAATACGCTGGATGATCTCCCTGGAAATTAACACAGCAGAACGTTGAATGGCAATCATTCTCGAGCGCAACTCGTTCGCAGCGAGGGCATGTCGCAACTCCACGACAAGATGTTTGCCCATGTCCGAAACGCTGGCACTACAAGCAGCAAAGCGAATTGGGAACGTACGGCCGAACGGGACATGCGAGGCAGAAAGCTTTTACATTAGCTTTCACATACTTATCCGTCGCATTGTCAGAACTCCTTAGAGAGTTCAGCTAGAAGCTTCTCCTCAGAGACATGGAGAAGATCTGATTCAGTGATCTCTCCCCGGTAGTTAAGTTCCGTGAGCAGTAAAGGTGACCCGTAGGTTGATGAAAGACGTAGAGTGCAATAACGTAGCAGAGTGTTGAATGGAAGCTGTTTCCACTAGCAAGTCATCCGACCATAATTTCCTTACAGACTTCGGTGTGCCAACAATTGCAAGTAGCCATTTCGAGACGACGAACAGGAAAAATGAATTAAAAACAGGGTCAGGAGAATGGAATATGATGCAAGATAGGGCAGATAGAACAGTTTCATCAGATCAGAAGAATTCGGTTCGGGACCTCTTCAAGGATCCGCTCGTAGATGAATTACTATGAGTATCCATATTGAAAGAAGAGATTGTGCTCCCGGCGGCCCCACCCATCACCGAGCCCCACAAGAGGGCGTATAAACAGGCCAGGGCTAACCAAGAACTATATCATCTCAAGTGGTCCGGCAAGAAGGCTAATCAAGCCGGACGCAAGCAATCAGTCGAACCGTAGTCTGGGTTTAGTGCCAATTCTTTCGCGGGCCATCCGATTGCAGCAGTCGGGGAACGCGACTGAACCTCCTATCTTGCTGAATCCAAAGCAATGTATTGGGGACATTACCTCGACTCTCAATTACCAGGATCCCTATGTCCAGCGACATGGGTCTCCCCAGACAGCAGGGCTCGCATTCCTCAGGGGCTCGCCTTTTTGGTGAGTGCGGGGAGTGACGTGGCGTCCCCGAAGTGCCTGAGTTACGTAGTGTTCCATGTTAACCATGTGCTTGGCACAGCATGGCCTCTGCAGGCCCTTGTGCCATTAAACTTCAAATCAACCAACCAACCCAGACAGCAAAGGTGCAACCACGCTGAGGCGATGATGGAATTCCAGGGTTAGCGGTCTGCGCGGCTAAACCGCGTAGACTGGTAACCTTAGGAGAAAACAAGGACGACACAAACACAACTCGATGCAAAAAAGGCACAAGAACCAAAAGCTGAATGGTGGGCAAAAAATACTAAATAGGGAACAGAAGTGAAATTCAAACAAAAGTGCATATTCTGAAACGAAAGTAAAGGTCTGGGCAAATTGACAGCGCAGAAACATGGGAGGTGAACAAAGGAAGGACGATACGGTAACATCGGGGGGACTCCACGTCCATCCCCGTACTTACAGAAACGGTAAAGCCCCTGAGAGAAGAGAAAAGGAACGAGTGAAAGTGAAGTAAAAATAGGAAAGGGGGTAGTCAGAAATGTAAGGAATGCAAGTAAAAGGCGCACAGCTCAGGCCCGGGAGCGTAAGTCGCGAGCCCCTTGGAGGCAGACTACCCATGTTGACCAGGACCAACAAATGTTGGTTCCTTAATAAACTTAATGGTTGGTGTTTTGTTTTTTTTTTATGGCTCAAGGATTAAGATCATACTGTGCCAGACGCATGATGAACAAGAACAAAAAGAGACAACCATACCGACCGGCACTCGAAACCAGGATTCCTTAGCACGGCAACTAGTCACCGGTAACACTGAGCCACTGTAGTAACAGAAATTTAGGGGTACGAAGAGCTGACGGTCACGCTGTGCCAAACACAAGTATGAAACCCGAAATGTTACGGATACCTCGAGCACGCCACGTCACTTCCAGTATTGGTAATAAATGTGACTTCCTCAGGAGTAAACATCAAAGGGAAGAAATCGTTGGTTTGCTTTAATTCAATTGCACAAAATCCTGTAAAGGCCATGCCTGTGCCAAACACAAGGTTATGACGGAACACGAAATCGCTCAGGCACCTCAAGGACGCCTCTTACAACCCATAGCTACTCCACTGTCTCGAAAGAAATTCGTCGGTTTCGGGCACTTCAAGAAGCCTGCAAAATCTGTAACGCCACTCCCCCCCCCCAAACACCTCGGTTCCTGTTAGCCCCCATCCCCCGATGATTGTTGAACTATTCGCACGCTCGAAGGTTGTGAGATTTCACACACACAATACTGGGGAAAAGTTCGGGAGAGAGAAGTAGTCTCCAAAAAGGTGCAAGGTAACAACTGTGTCAGGGAGAACTCGATCGAAGACGACGCCAACAAAATATACGTGGGGAACTATTCCGAAGAAGAGGTTTGAATATGCAAACCTTGCTTGCAATAGGACTGCACTCAAGTATATTATGTAAATTTTACCTCTGAATAAGCAGTTTATTCTAATATTCATTTAAACACGTCAGGTATATTTCACCATCCCTGCAGAAGTAGATATGAAGCTTGGTCGAAACACTAGCAAAGTGTGATTTAATAATCTTAACAAAAGCTGTGAAACTGGGAACTAGGTATGCGTACTATACTGAAGTTTAATATGATCAATTTTGAAAGGGAAAGCTAGCCTCAGCATAGGACAGACACACCGAGGGCGAATTCCATTTCATTGATGCAAAAGGACTGAATGGGTAACTTCTAGACCCGAAAATATGCGTTTAATCTTCCACTGCTTGAGACATAAGTTGGTGGCATGATGTTTTATGGTACAAGAGGAGAAAAGATAATGCCTCAAGAAGGAAGAAAGTACAAAATGATGAAATAGGTAAAGACGAACTCTAAAACAACGGCGCGTAATCCGCACACT
>JJRW01S0041494.1:10782-20814 GCA_001188405.1 Loxosceles reclusa
CTTGTCGCCGTCTATTTGGATGTTGTATTGCTCTCATTTTTCTGTTAGTTGAGCAGATATAATGAATACGCCTTATCTGAAGGATATAGGCCGTCTACAATATTAAAACGCATATAAGAAGGTAGAGGTAAGACAACAAAACCTCTAACCACGTGGTACCCCACTTGGCGCCTTTTCACCGGATTCGCGAGGTTTTGCATCTTAGGTACGTTTAGTAAAATTTTCTTTCAGTGACTTTTTCGAGAAAAACCTTATTTCGTATTATCGGATTTTCTGAACTTCACCTTTTCTTTTGGAATAAAACTCAAAATGTGTTCGAAATGATCCTTCAATGAAGACTTTAAACGTGGAGAACGTTTATTTTTGGATGCATCGAGTGAACAAACACATAATGGGTTTGCATACTGGGGTCCACACTACCGATGGTCTGGAAAGAACTAACAAAATTGTCATCATACAAAAACAAAGTGATACAATCCTTTAAATTATCGTCCGATCTCTTTCGCTTGCAGCTGCTGCAAGATCCTGGAAATCATCATTGCCAAAGAAGTGCGCTTCGTTCCTATACGATATGATTTTTTTTTTTTTTTTTACCCACACAACATGGCTTTGGAAGCAGACTTTCAGCGAAAACTCAGCTGATTGAATTCACTAATGATATTGCCTCACGTCTCGACAGGCGCAATCTTCATGGATTTCGCGAAAGCCTTTGATAAAGTTACCCAACAGTAAACGCCTCCAAAAGCTCTTTTCCCTATCCGTTAATCCCCAAACTCTCCTTTGGATTGAACAATTTGTTCGAGGTAAGAAACAATTTGTACAAATTGCCGAAGCTTCTTCTCAATGGAATGACGTACTCTTTAGAGTTCCTTAAGGTTCCGTTCTCGGGCGTTGCTACTTCTCATTTTCATAAACGACATTGCTACTAATATAACTGTTCCACTTCGTCTTTTTGCGGACGACTGCGCTATCTACAGCATTATATCTTCTGCAAGCTACCAGATGACTCTCCAACAAAATTCGCTGCTAATCTCCAAGTGATGTCACGATTGGAACTTGCCACTTAATATAACGGAAACAGTATTAACCAGAAAACGGCAACACTGTACATATAACTACACCGTAAGTAACGTTCCACAAAAAATGCGAGAACATTCAAATAGTCTCTTCCTTCACTCCCTGCCACTCCCCCTTTTCCGCTAATGTATTGTTTTCTATGGAGAATATATTTTGGCTTAAACAGAACCAGTGTTTGGCGCCCAAAGCGTTATTTAAAGCAACCCTGATGCCGTCATTCCCTGGAACGGTAAAAATATGATAATTTCGTTGGTCGCAGAGGCTATGCCGAGTAATCAGAAAAATCATAATTACAATTTCAGTACCATGTTTTGCAAAATAATATCAGTGATGTGAGGAATTTATTCTTATGATATGAAATAACAATAAATTGAAAATTGTTTTGGCGTTTGGGAAATTTTCATTTGTGACGTAGTTCTTTTTTCATTTGGTGATGAAATTTCGCAATCCAGATTTTTTGCATAAGATTTTTAAAAAAATATTTACGCCTAGATTTTCAAAAATGTTCTAAACGGTAAACAAATATTATTCCATGCTCTTTATACCGGTGAAAACAAAATGATAAAAAATGTTGAAAAATCACGGAGAAAAGCATGCTGAATTTTCCTCATACGTTAACATGGGAAAACTAAAAACCAGTATAGCGGGGTGTGAGGAGCCTTAAGAACATTAAATTAGCCAGCGCCGTCAAAGTAAGTCTCTAGGAGAAATCCTGCTTAGAGATCCAAGGTGTCTCGGTTCGAGCTATGCTCTCCCGGTCGTGCGTTCTTCATCCACTGGAGATCCTGATAGTATTCAAATAGAAGTCACCAATAAGAGTCCAAGCTGTCAAAGCAAAAAATCTCGTGGTACTCTTACCACCAATGAACACATTTATTACACGCTAATTCTATGAAAACATGAAATGGGAACTGTTAAAAAATTCGAGATGAAATTTTGAAGAAAATAAAAAAGTTACATTTTAAGCCTTACAAAACAAAATACCACTGCTACAGGAAGAATTTACGCGAATTATTCATGCATTATCACCAGCATATAAAGAAGTTTTAACAAATTGCCCTGCCGACGCGGGGATTCGAACTACGGAACTGTGAGTTTCGGGATGACTGTTCTACCAATTGAGCTATGTCGACGGCTGAAAGCGCAACTTATTATCTATGTCTGTTGTGCGAAAACCTTTACAAGTTACTTATACTATTAAGTTCATGAAGAGGAAAAAGTTACTGGAAATTATGAAGAAGTTGCAGAAAATTATACTGAAGGCGTTCTAGAGAAGAAGCGTACAGACGCACAAATAAAAGTTTTTGTCAAGTTCTAGAAAAAAACAGATGGGTCAGAAGATTGGACAAATACTGAGATGTTTAAAAGAATCGAGATGACATAAATAGCAGCCGGACCAATAATCTTTCTTTACTTATTACATGCACTATGTGGAATCTTCACGAAAGTCCGAATCACCAACAAAGATTTGAAACTTACAACAGATAAAAATATGTACTGTTCACCTGCTTTTACCTAGACGTACTGATGAACGCAAAAGAAAACCCGTATTATTACATGAAAACCATTTATTCCTAGGAAAAGCAGAAATATAGAGTAACGTTATATGAGGCACAACTTAAATAACTGTGACAGGAAAGGAAGGATTTACTATAGGAAAATAGGCGAAAAAGGTCCAAAGAAAATTTCCAAAAGGTTGTAAAGAAATCTTTACTTCATTGTCGACGCCGGGACTCGAACCCGGAACGTTCTACTCCGGAGAGCCGCTTTAACCAGTTAAGCTACGTCGACTCTTGTCTGTTGAAGCTTATTTTTTTTTAAGTCTTTTGTGGGTGGGCATTACAAGGTATTCATGGCTGTTGCTAAATTTTCCTTTAATAGCAAATTGAAGATACGAAAAATACACTGGTTAAAATAAATTAAGCAGCAAAGTGACAAAACGCAATAATTTTTGCGAAAAGATGTCGTTCAAAACGCATAGCGCTGGCATTGATTTATGCAACTGAGCAAACACAGCTGTTTCCCAGAAGTCGGTAGTCGTATGGCACGAGCCGCAAGCTCGTATTGTTGCCTTTTTCATCTCATCGAAGTCTTTTGACCGCTACCCAGTCATTCAGGGCCTTATTGGTACCCCACTCACAGGCACGGCCTTCCCAAGCCATGTCTGAGAAGTTGGAGAGCCCACACGCGGAGGCTCTCGAGCCGAACTCCTCCGGTCTTCCCCACGTTCAGACTCGATTTCTACACTTTTGTCTACCTCAAGATAGACAACTCAAATCGTCACACCTTTGGTTCCTGTCGGTCCACCTAGAGATCTGGTCCAGCGTTTCGTTCTCAGGTTACACCGCGGGAAGACCTCTTTCAGGGAGGGTCTATCTGAAGATAGTTCCAGACACGGCCGGACATAGGCAGGAGTGGGCAGTTGTTGTGGAAATGTCGATATCAAGAATCCGAGATAGGCATGGTGTGAACATGACATCGAGACATCATTTACGGATAAAATCACGGTGTCGCGCGATAGGAAGGCTCGAAGTAGGCTAAACACGGGCGGACTCTTCCATGACACACATCAAACACAGGCGATCGTTCTGTGATCGGCCGCTTATGGTAGTATTTTCTAATCACGCAACGAGCTTTATGCAGGTACAGCCCAAGTAGGCCAAGGGCAACGACAGCGTCAGCTGACTAACCGATATGTGCTTGTATGTTCTCGATGGTGCCGAACAAGTGCGCCTACTCACCTAACATGTGTGCTTGCTGTAGCAACAGGATGGAGGGTATCAGCCACCAGACGGATGATACGCCTGCGGCGTGCCGTCCGTCTAGAGTTCATGAGGGAGGCTTCTATGCCAGACGACCGGCATTATGTGCACCACCAACCGCCTGTCACAGGAGGAAGAATTTGACACAGATATATGCCAACCGGGAGCAAGATTAGTGAAGATTGGTACTCTTTACTGTCGAGTCGGGATTTTCACTACAGAGTGACTTTCAACGAGTGCACATCTGGAAAGAGTTAGGTACTCGCTTTTATCCCTCTCATGTCTGTGGAAGGAAAGCTTAGGGTTGAGGCCGTATCCTGTTCTGGGGAGGCATATCGTTAGAAGGAGGCACAAACTTGTATGTGCTACCGCAGGGCTCAAGGCTATAGAGACGATATCCTAGACCCAATTGTGAACCATACGCACGCGCAATTGGCATAGATTTTATTATACAAGTGCATAATGCGAGACCACACACAACACTCCTCGTGCAGCGGTACCTCGAGGAACAAACAATTGTCCATGTGGACTTGAACTCTATAGAGCATGCCAGGGACGTTATAGAGGAATATGTTCCGGGGCTTTATCCTCTTTCCGCAAAACCTCCAGACTATCCATACTGCTTTACGGGGACAATGGGATTTGCTACCAATGCAGCTCGAAGACAATATCATTAACACTAAGGAACATAGATGTCGGTCCTGTATTTCCGTTCGTGGAAACCACAAGTCATATTGAGGTACTTTTCCTGTTTCATCTACACATTTGAAGTTTTCACTTTTTATGTTTTGCGACATGGTACGAATTGTACCTATATTTATCTGTTCAGTTCAGCTGCGCTCATTCCGTATGGTGTCATAAAAATGTCCACCAAATTTCATCCAACTCTACAATAGAGTTGGATGAAATTGTTGCATACTTTTACAGTGTTATCACGTTTTTCACTTTGTTGCTAAGTTTATGAAAACCAGTATAGAATATAGTGTCAAAATTAAAATTCTTATTACCGAAGCAAGATTTTATTAATAAGAGATTAAGCATAAATATTTGCAGAACTCATATCAAACCTTTATTCCATGGACACGGACAAAGTAGAACTTCATCAAGGTAAACAGCAAGCGTACTTTTAAATCCACCTCCACATTCCGGGAAAAAATACAAAATGAGACTGATGTAGAAGCTACTTCTTTTCAGTATGTTTCAACCGTCTCATGGTGTGTCTCCGATATACGTTTGTGCGTTTGAGGCATTGGAACTGGAACTACTCAAACACTGACTGCAACCGAAAACTGCGAATGAAATATGGAAAGCAGTGTAAGAGGGTATCAGGTTTTCCGAGGTCTCCAGGTAAAAGAGCGTACATCTAGAACAACGAAAACCGTTTTCAGAACTGGTTGTTTAGGCATTACGCTAAGACATATGTCGATAGCATCAGCTCATTTGGTGTTTTTATGCTCTCTCCAAGTTCATTACTTCTCTCCTCCTACTGAAGACAGTTCGTGGGCTCGAAGTCTCAGGGTATGGTGGATTTCCAGAGGGACTTAACGTTCATCATCGTTTTTCCCGAGCATCAGAACTACCATAGATGAATGGGAGGACCACCAGCTACCTTTGCCCACAGGAAAATTTTACACGTCCTTGCTGATTTCGGAAGGGGCATGTTGTGCCAAGGTCTCGATTATCAGTACTTCATTATTTTTGATTCGTTACGTTTTTATTATTATTTTTTATTTAGTTACAGTTCGAGCAGATTCAATCCTTTTTCGCATTTTGTACTTTGTACATTTGTGTTCTGACACCTTCTGAGCACCTCCGGTCACTGACACCTTTTCAGCACCTGATGAATGAGAAGTCACTGCATGCCCCCTCTTCCATAAATTGTCTCATTTTGCTGTTGGACCAGGGCAGAGTACTTCTGGATTAAACACAAAAGGCGATAGCTATATAAGTCCATGCAGGTCAACGATTCCCGACGCTAGCGCCATGTTTCAGGTTCCTTAGGTCTTCTGTTGCAGAAGGATGCACGACTCAAACAGCGTTGGTTAAACTGAGAATTTCAGCTTTCTAAGCCGGTGCTTAGCCATTGCGCTAAGACATACGTCGGCAGGGTCCGCCAATAAAGGGTTCTTAGTCTGTTCCACGCTTATTACGAGGAAGTGAAAAAAATATATCTAGCAACTGTGTAAGGAATACTTTGTACACTACCCGACATTGAAAAAAAGCAACGCCAAGAATATGTCGTTGTATTAGTATATAAATTTCTAGGAAATACGCAACTAAACTATCTATCCTAATGATCAAAAATTCAAATTGGTCATCGATTAGTTAGCGAGATAAAAGAGAAGAAAGAGTCAAATGGACAAACATTTGTTCTGTTCTTCCTCCTACAGAAACCGTCCTTTGAGCAATTTGTTTTCTTTTAGAATAAACGTGTAGTTGAAGAGATGCCTAGGGTAAGACACGAATTTCACGATGGGTTTCATTGTAGGCCGACGTACTTCTGGTTGGTCTTTTTGTTGTATCGCATCTGAAACACACCACACACACAAGATGAGTCCATTGTGACTGTAGATGGATTGAAGAAGGGAATGTCAATAGTCGCAGGGATACTGGTGCATATAGACGAACGTCAGCACGTTTGCGAAGAGATGCGGCCCAAAATCCGAACGCTCTGCAGAATGACGGCAGTACTGCCGACATTCTGCAGAGCGTTCAGGGAACATTAGATGCTCTATTATCAAAGAAAACGATTTTTCAGTGATAGGTCGAAATCAGCTTGCATTCGAACGTGAAAGATTGCAATGGTAGCAGGACCGGACCTCTTCGTACGATGAATGGTACAGGGTAGTATTTAGTGACGAACATCGTTTTAGTTTTTCGAATGATAGTCACCGAGTGCAAATGTTGAGGCGACATGAAGGCATATCCAATCCAGTTGCGGATGTAAAACGCCATATTGCTCGACATTGTGGCGTCATGATTATGGGAGCCATTAACATCAATGGCCGGTTACTTCTAATTCGCGTCAAAGGGAAAATGACGGTACGTCGTTACATGGATAAGGTGCTGCAGTCGGATACATACAGTTACGTGGATAAGGTGCTACTTACCTACCTCCTTGAGAAGTTGCAAAATGTTTTATTTCGAGCAAAACAACACGCGGCCACACGCACACACACACACAAGGAACACCAGCAGGCAAATCTTGCAAGGTATCCAGATGCTTCTTTCGCAGCGCGGTCTCCAGATCTCTCTTCGATCGAGCATCTGTGGGATACAATTGGCCGTCTTTTGACTGGACTTCCCCCACCTCGAACGGATGACGGACTGTGGGGGATAGTGGAAAGCATATAGTCATCATTATCTGGACGTTGATTGAATCTGTACTTCGTAGGATTGTTGCTTGTTTTGTACCGCTCAAAGAAGTAGTGCTTCTTTCTACTAATCACCGTGTGTGTGTAGTCCGTCGCTGTAATGCATGTACATTACATTACATTGCATTACATTACGTCGCTGTAATGTAACCACGCAAATAAGATCGCATGTTTAGATCTTGATTCTGTGTCTATATAAATTTTCCTCTTTCTATATACGCTCTTTTCATCGAGTCGCGTTTTCTCTTTCAAGAAGTGCATCTTGGAAATACCAAGATGATCTAATAGTTTTAAACAAGTGCTTTTAGGGATTAAAATAAAATGTTGCCATTTCTATCTGATTAAATTCCATCAAAATCTTTTTAAAAAATGTGAAAACAACCTTCTGCGTAAATTTATTTTCATGTGGTTGTTTCATGTGGTCAATTTAAAGGATAGTGACGACAATTTTAAAGGACACTTTTCCTATAACTCACTGAATTTAGTGGTTCACACAGAAAACAGACTTTCGGAGTAGTTCCACAACATTTAAAATGGTTCACAATTATAATGTTAGCTTTATCAATTCACAAAGGTTAAACATCACGAATTCGCATTGTGACGTCATGCTTGTACAATTTATGATTTCTTGTATCGCGTATGGCAACAGCGCCTTTTTGTTTTGATACGTGAGACGCGGTAATCGAAGATGCGCGTTAGTTTAGTTTTGGTTGTTCTGTTAGAAGCAAGTCCATTTTGTAAAATTTCCCACGAAAATAAATGCATTTGCAGGAAATTTGGTGAATTTTTTTGATGCTTCTGACACGCATTAAGGAATTTACACTTGCATCAATGCGTGAAAAATATTTTTCAGAGTTTAAAAAAAAACAATTCAGGCGTAAGCCTATGTTCAGAAATTCAGAGGCTTTTCTGAGATACTCCTTGACCACTGGGACAAGGTGCGTCGTCACCACGTCTCCTGAGTTCAAAACTGACGAATAAGAAATAAGAAAACGCCGAAAGTAGAACAACAGTTTATGCAATCATAGATGACATTGAATAAGCACATAGTAATTGCACGTTTCTTAAAATAACTATTTATTTTTGACACACATTAGGTATTTGAGGCTACTTGAATTTCGCGAATCGCAGAATGCAGTCGCGTCTCTCATAACGAAGGTTAGCGTTCTAAAAAGACTCGTTACCAGAAAAGTTGTTATAAGATATGCGATTTTTTTTTGTGGTTATCGTGATGAATATTCAATCTGTCTTTGGACGTTCCTAAAACTGAAAGTCTAAATTAGCTCAATTTCCTCTTTGCTGCATTTGCACATATGCAAATTTTCCTTTTTTTTACAAGCAGCGTACCCAGGATTTCGTCGAAGGACGCAGGGTGCTTCAAAGTATCAGGGAGATTTCCACCCTTATCCTATCAACATTTCCCTATCAATATTGCGCAACTTGCTGCAGTCTTAAACTATATTCTGTACATTTCATTTTCTTTATGTGCCTTTTCATTTATAACCTGCTATGAGGTAGTGGTGGCAGACGTGATAGGTGCGGGCATAGTCGGCCGCCAGTGGCGTTCTAGTAGCCTCCACAACCCCCGTGGTGCGGGAGGACTCCTACTCACGTAAAGAGTCCCATTTTGTGCTCCGGGGGACCCATTTTACGGCGAAGGTCACTCTTAAGGGGAGGCCTCGAGAACCTCAGGTACGTTAGTGTAGCTGGTATGGGTTGTAGAATGGGGGGGTAGGGATGGTTGGGAATGGAGGAGATGGTAAAATACACAGAGTCGAAAGGAAACTCGGTATTGACACCCCCCCTATATATATCTGAAGGAAAGATTCCTGAATATATAAACGTTACATCTATCCCTAGTAAAGTGGACTCACTAGCGGCGGAGTATGGAAGTTATGAAATCCAACCCGGTACCGAAATAAAAAAAAAGAAAACTTTAATTACAGATTTGCTCGTCGAATTGCTAAGAACTGACACAAAGAGACGGAAGAACGCGCAATAATAAGCAGTTAAACATCTGCAATATTGGTCGAACATCGGAAACTCCCAGAAGAATCGCTTATCCCGTAGTGCAGAGACTGACTTTTATTTTCTGCGTCACTATCGAATTAACACAATGTCGTGTTCCATTCACCGCCGTTCATGTGGGTGTGGGTGGGCTGCTAGCTTCAGCTGACAAAGTTTTCTAACTTTTCCTTTGAATATCAGTAAGATCCAGACTGTCTATATCCTCAGTGAATATTTTCGCAAAATTTAAAATTCCAGGTTTTACAGACTTCATGCAGTACGCTAAAAGAGTTCATGAAAACAAGTACAAATATAAATAACGAGGTCAGCTATAGGCAAATAAATGCTCACCATGTCTGACCCAGTCACTCAGAAGAAGAAAATCCCATTGTCCTTAAAAATATACTGACAGAAAGTTCCCTCTTGTCAAGCTGCACTTTAATACAGCTACAATCATAACAGAAATTATTCTACAATCCAGATAGCCAATAAATCAAATGCAATCAAATTTGGTTGGTTTGTTTGTTTGCTTGAAATTTAATAGAAAAAGGGCCTGTAAAGACTATGCTGTGCCAAACATAAGGTGATTACGGAACTCTAAATGTCTCGGGCACCTCGGGGATGACACGTCACTCCCGTACTCACCAGTAAGGTGAGCCTCTAGGGAGCAGGTGCAAGCGAAACAGAAAGACAATAAAAAATAAGCAAAATAGAGAAACAGAAGAAATAAATCCTTGTGGAGAAGAACTTCCATGGTCAAACTAGTGTTGTGAGGGAAGGGGGGAAGCTCCAAAGTCAGATCGTATTACCAA
>JJRW01S0041563.1:22041-32140 GCA_001188405.1 Loxosceles reclusa
GATTGTTGGTTATTTAAAATTTAATGGCACAAGTGTGCCTGTAAAGGACATGTTGGGTCCGACAAAAAGGTGATTACGGAACGCTAAATGGCTCATGCACTCTCCGTTCTCGCCAAAAAAGGCGAGCTTGTAAGATGTTTGTCCTTGGCCAAAACGCTGACACTTGGAGCAACGAAGAGGATTAAAAATAAACGGTAGAACGGGACAGACGAGGTATCCAGCTTTTATGTCAGACGGAAGTATAGGTCTGTTAAAAGTCAATGACATTGTATTAAAAGTCTTACCATCTGTACGCATAGAAATACTCCGTCGTCGTTACTCCTTTGTCAGAAAGCTCTGAAAGCAGTTTGTCAGAAAAACACTCAGAAAGATCGGTGTCCAATATCACGCCGCGTGAGGTGTTCAGAGAACCGTGAGTAGTAATACTGATAGGCATGTTGGCGAAAGACTTACAGTTTTCAAGAGCGTACTAGACTGTTGACAAGAAGCTGTTTATACTAGCAAGTCACTTTAATATCTCTTGACCGACTTCGGTGTGACAGCGATTGCATATAGACCTTCCGAAACTACAAATTGTGATAATTTCAAAAACGCAGGGTCTGTAGAATGGAAGATAATGAATAAAGGTGCAGTTAAAACAGTAACGGATGTAGAAGAACCAGAACACTCGGTTCGGACCCGCTCATAGAAGAATTAAGAGTATTCATAGTTGAAAGAAAAAAGATTCAGCTCCTGGCGGCCCCACTCACAACTGAGCTCTACAAGGGGACGTGCACTTACGCCAGGACTAATCAGGAGCTATACCATCACAAGTGGGCCGATAAGACAGCTAATCCACAGCCGGACCCAAACGATCAGTTTGAACCTAGCCGAAGGATGCAAAGGAACCTGCCGTCTAGCCGATTGCGACAGTTTGGGCTGAGACTGAAGCTCCAGTCCAGTTGAAGCCGGAGACAAAGCAATGTACTGGGGACAATACCCCACCCCCCAATTACCAGGATACTTATTTCCAATGACACGGGTCGTCTCACACGGCAAACGTGCAACCACGCTGAGGGTAAGATCAGAGCCCGCTAACACGTAGGGGATAGCTGCGTGGACCGCTAACCTCGGGAAGAAAAACAAAATAGTAACATATGGACGTGACAGAATCACACAACTAATGATAACGCGCAAAAAAAAAAAACCAGGCACATAAACCAAAAGGCAAAATGTGGACACAAAAATAACAAATGGGGAGCAGAAGTAAAATGCGAACAAAAGCACACAATTGGAGAAACAATGGGGCGGACAAAATCACAATAAAGAAACAGAGGCGGGCGACGGAAGAACAAAACTAACATATGTGGCTCAGGGACGTCACATCCTTCCCCGTAGTTATTAAACGGTATGCCCCTGAGGAGAGACCATGTGGGAAGTTTCCCTGTGGGCACGGAAAGGTGGCAAGCCACGTCATTTCACTCACCTGTAATAATCTGATTATTGGGAAGCTTAGTACGTATTGATTAATGCGCGTTCCCCATTAGAAACCCACCATACACGAGATGTCCAGTCCAGTGTTCAGCATAAACTCTCGCCATATATTTCGCGTTTTCTTTCTTCATTTTTAATTATTTTCCTTCCTTCGAGCAGGATTGTTCAAGATCGTGTTTGCGGATTTTCTGCGCATTTAGTTCCAGAGCTGTTCGTTTGGCGGGTTTTGTCTCACCGAGTCGGCGTGGCATGTTTTATGGTGTTTCTCAGCTTATTCTGCGCGTTATTTCATTCAATCGTTGAGGCAAGTTTTGTTTAATTTTGCGCTTTCGTCTTTTTGCGTTTCTCGGTGGGGCAAGTTTGAAATAACGTCAAGACTTACTAAAAATGGTCCTATTTATCTTGATAGCGGTTAATTCGTGTACAATCTGGCATAACAGAAATTTGCGTGTCATTGATTTTATTTAGCGTTTAAAAATAAGGCTATGTTTATTGTGCTAGTCAGTATTTGTGAACAACTACAGTGTAACCTTAGTTCTAAAATTTTTATTTTATAATTATTTTAACCTTGAATGGACATTTAAGGACAATGATTTTGAAAGCGAGTCTATCATCGCAACGAGTGATGTGTATATTCAGGGTAGCGTGCATAATTCCCAGAGACATCAAGGGAACGCCGGCACTTCCAGTGAATCTATGACTGACAATCCTTGAGATGGCCCTTGGGTAAATAACACTGTGGCACGTGCAGTCATCCTCAGTCACACCACTACGAGTCGCAAACATTAGCAAATACTCAAGGTACGTCATCGCCGATGAACTAGTGACTCTTGACACGTCAACCTTAAGCAGCGATTGATGTAAAAGAAGCGGAACTGCAAGTAGCGTGTACCGACGTAAGCAGACTGCTAATACCTGTTCGTGTCCAAATTAGAGAACATCTTCGAGGTCAATGTTCACGTCTTTATCAATGATACTTCTGATTATGTTCGTACCTTCTTCACGAGGCCATCACATTAAACACACTCGCCGAACAAACAGCAACCAAAAAGACTATCGTTGCATAAGCGAAAAGAAGTAAATGATCAATATGTTGAGGAAATTTGTTGGCTGGTTATTTGAATTTTAATGGTGCAAGAGCCTGCAAAGGCTCAGTCATGAAGTTCGAACTGTGGGAGGCTCCAGGAGTTTGGCGCCAGACAAAAATGACATAAAAGATTGACCTGCCAGTCATGCCTATTCGAAGATTTGATTTTAGAAAAGTTAAAGGCATAAAGATTTGTAAAGGTTTTGATTTATGCCAAACAATGTTTTCAAGGGAACACTAAATGGCTCGGGTGTATTTTGGGGATGCCACTCGATTCCCACTACTCACTAAGTGGGCAGCCTCTGCAAGCATATCTCGACGTCGTTGTCATTCCACATAAAGATTTCAAGGAAAACCTGACCTATTGAAACGAGGAAGTGAAAAGAATTGTCAGTGTCTGTATTAATATTTTATTTGCGGATTTTTTTTAGTGTGCAAGTACAATATTTTCATTGCATTCGTACATGAGAATATGTGCATAGTTCCATTGTGCATGCAACTACCAGAGGTAATCCGAGGGAGACACATTAAAGATCCTATAAGTGTCTATAATTGGCCATTCCACCCAAAATGAGGTACACACTTACATAGTCACAAGAATCATCTAAGGAACTACACAATATTTTTCATCCTCAAATGTAAAATTTATATAAAGAATTTGTTTTAACATAAATTAGTAACGCCATTTGGTGCAACTCGGAGTTACAAGCGGAGGAACGGTGAAAAACTTAGAGAAATTGCGTCTGCGTAGGGAAGCAAGGGATAACCAAAGGGGGTTTGTCGTTAGAGGTTTAATGGCGCAAAACCTGAAAGGTCATTCTGTGCCAAACATAAGATAAGCAGCAAGAAAAGAGGAATTGCGTGTAAAATAAGCATAAGCTGAGCTAGCGGACTCGTGTACCCGGCGAAAGCACAGACGTAAAATAGGGTGAAGAAAACCAGCAACATCACAGCGCTAAAAGCAATGAAAGCAAAAACGAGTTCAAAATAAAGATGAGACAAAATCAAAAAAGTCATAAAATGGTAAAATCAAATAATGGTACTAAAATGATACGAAGGTCTAAAACACGAGAATTAAAATTTGAACACGAAGTGACATAAAAACAGGAACACTCAATGAAAATGTGATGAACGGTGAAAACTGAATGGCACATGGAACATGTAGGTGGTTCCTCGCCACGCAAAAGAAAACCATGCGTGAGATGTGTGTGTCCAATGCGAAGCCGAGTGAGCAACACGTCCTCTCGACGAGTAAGGCGAGAAGTGCACGGCCAGTCCGCTACTACAGGTTGTATGGCATGTAGCTTGTTCGCAGTAACCCATGCGTGAGACGTATGTCCAATCCGCAGCCGAGTGAGTATCACATCCTCGCGTGGACATTGGCTGGTTGGCTGTTTGGTGTTTATTGGGACAAAACCTGAAAGGCCATTCTGTGCCAAATATAAGATAAACAGCAAACAGAAAACGAAAGAGTAGAAAAACAAGCATTAAAACTAACAAACAAACCTGCACCCGTCTAAGGTACAGAAAAGTTACATTAAAATAAATAGGGTATACAATATGGCGATGAAACCCGTTCATCACAAAGTTAAAATCCAAATGAAAACAGAAATTACAGTTCATGATAAATATTACAAGAAAGCAAAGATTCAAAATGGTAAAATCAGATGTAGATGCTAAAATAGTACGAAGGTGTAAAACAGGAGATTTAAAAACCTGAACACGAAGTGATTTAAAAATAGGACAGTCAATGAAGATGTGGTGAATTGACAAAATGGCAGATGGAACACGTAGGTGTTTTCTCGCCACGCAAAAGAACCCATGTGTCAAACATGTGTGTCCAATGCGAAGCCGAGTGAATAACACATCCTCCCCTGGAGAAACGGGGAGAAGTGCACGGCCAGTCCCCAACTACAACGCAGTCTGTGTCCCAGAAATCTTGCTAGAGAGAAAGGAGACGGGCTCGAACAACGGGATTCCAGTCGGTAAACGGGAGGGGCATATGCAGACGACCCGCGGAAGACTTCGCGGCACGGTCTACAGCCTCGTTCCCAGCAATACTGACGTGACCCGGAATCCAGCAAAAGCGGATATCAAAGCCCCGGATACTCAAATTACGCAAAGTAACAAGGATGTGGGACAACACAGGGTGAGTGGGATGCTTCAGAGAACAAGAGCCTCCAAAGCACTGAGTGAGTCAGTAAACACAAGTCCTAAACAGAGAGCGACGTCGCATGTGTTCCAACGCCAAGGAGATGGAATGCAGCTCGGCAGTGTAAATCGAAGCCTGTGCAGTAAGGCGGTCAGAAACCGAAACAGCATCGCACACCATTACAGATACAACGTGGCCGTCAGATTTCGAACCATCAGTGAAGATTGGTACATCCTGGGAATGGGCAGCACGATGCACAAGGTACAACTGCGCATACTGAACTCTGGGAGTGCTGCATTTGGGATACTGGCACAGGTCGAAACAGACAGAGCTGAAAACTCTCCCAAGGGGCAACAGAAACCACAACACTTTGGGCAATGTCGGGAATAATGAAACCAAGCTCACTCAGTAAAGAACGCATCCGAATGACAAACGTAGGGACGCAAGACGGCCGTTCATGAAAGAGACGGACATGGACAGAGGCAAATACTCGGCCACTTAGCGGATGGTCTCGTTGAGACCGCAGTTTGGGGAAACAGCGCAAGCTCAGGTCCTGACGACGTAGTTCGAGCGGAGGTTTAGGAGCCTCGACGTACAAACTGTACTGAAGTTCAGAAAGCACCAGTGCACAGACGTAGTGCCTGGTGAGCCACCGGATCGAGCACCTTTAAACGAGACGGTCGAGCAGAAGCATAGACAGCACAAGCATAGTCCAGCTTGGAGCGGATGAGTGACCGATACAGGCGCAAGAGGGAAACACGGTCTGCACCCAAAGACGTAGACAACACCTTAATGATGTTTCGCGCCTTGGAACACTTCACTTTCAGATGATGAAGATGTGATGCAAAAGCGAGGGATCGGTCAAATATGACACCAAGGAAACGGGTTTCCGGAACGACCGGATAGCAACGGATAATAAAAGGAGACTGATCCGAATGCAAGCCACGTCTGCGACAAAAATGCATGCAGACGGTCTTCTGCGGTGAAAACCGAAACCCGTTATCATCTGCCCAATGAAGCAGGTTCAAGCTAAGCTGTAATAGACGCTCGAGAAGACGCATGTTAACTGAGCTGTAAGAAATTTGCAAGTCACCAACTTATATCGAGAACTAGATACCCGGAGGAAGCGTGGACACAATGCCATTCAGGTTTATGATGAATAAAGTAATGCTTAAAATAACTCTCTGGGTGACTCCTTCTTCCTGAGGAAAGTGGCGGGACAGAGTCGTGCCAACACGAACCTGGAAAGTGCGATCTGCCAAGAAGTTCTGGACAAACACCGGCAGGTTTCTCCGGAGTCCCATAGCATGGAGGTCACGGAGAATACCATAACGCCAGGTGCGATCATAGGCTTTCTCCAGGTCAAAAAAGATCGACACCAGATGTGCACGGCGAACGAACGCCTCCCGGATAGACGTCTCCAGGGCGAGTAAGTTGTCTGTAGTAGAACGAAGCCGCCGAAAACCGCTCTACCTCAAACGAGGTCAAAACACCATGAGACTCGAGGAAATGCACTAAACGTGCATTGACCATCCGTTCCAGGAATTTACATATACAGCTGGTTCAGTGTGCAATAATTCTAATTCAATGGTGAAGTGGCATCCTTCCCAGGTTTCGGAAAAGGCAGCGCAATAGCATGTCGCCATGCGGACGGAAACTCGTGCTCCAGCCAAATGTGGTTAAACAACAGCAGGAGTACACAGAGTAAGGCAGGAGGCAAATGTCGCAACATGGTGTGGTGCACGGTATCTGGTCCAGGCGCAGAATCATGAGAACGATACAGAGCAGCCTGCAGCTCCAGAAATGTAAAAAGTAGAGTTGGAGCCATCCGGTGTATAAAAGGCCGAAAGGAAATATGTACGCACTGCATACGATTTCACATCCTGAAACAATGCGATGTAAAAAGAGCTACGTGAAACCCAGGAAAAAGATTCACCCAAGACATTCGCAATCGTGTGAATATCAGCCACGGTTCCAACATCCGTGCACAAACAGGATATTGGGTGGGACGTGTAACGACCACAGATGTGACTAATCATGTCCCAAACAACTTTCCAACTAGTAGAAAACGTGACGCTGGACACAAACTTCCGCCACGACTTCCGTTGGCTGCAACGGCGGGCCCGATGGGCATACGCCAGAGCCTGCTGAAAACGCATCATATTACCCGGAGTCGGATATTTGCGGAAAATGTCCCACGCTTACTATGCTTTTCGGGCTGAAATATAGTAGTGGTTCAACCAAGGTTTGAGTGATCGTGGTAAATGCGTCGAAGTGCGTGGTACAGAACACGCAGCTACTTGGAGAATACACGAAGACACTTGGTCCACTGCTTTATCGATGGTCGGAGTGTCAACTAAGTCGTCCGTCAACACAGCGAAAGTAACAAAACGATCCCAAATCAGCACAGTTCACGTTGCACCTCAGCAAGCTAGAAAACTCACTGCCAGCAGTGGTAGAGGACAACAAAATGAAAAAGTGATCACTCTCTAGGGGGTCAGAAAGCACAGACCACGACCACAGGGGTTACTGTGACGGAGAGCAAAAGGACAGTTGGTTGGTTGTTGGATGTTTAATGGCACAAAACCTGAAAGGCCATTCTGTGCCAAACATAAGATAAAAAAACAGAAAAGCAAAACAGACGGAAACAAACAAGCTGAAGCAAAAAGTCTTACGTGTACCAGTGTAAGGCACAGCCCCCACAGAGAGCACGCTGCACCAACCTATGTTCATGAGTGTAAATTACGTGACTGATCTTCAGCTTTGGGGTGACTCCAGAAGCACTTTGTAATACGTGATCGTGGGACCGTCTGTAAATTTGTGTTGGGTGTACACGAATAAAAAAAACTGTGTAAAAACGGATAAAGAATAAAACTGATGAGACCAGCACATCACGTAAAAATAAAAGCAATAAATATAAACTAAAGTTCGTGCAAGAGATTACACGGAAGCAAAAATCGATGTAAAACAGTAAAATCCGAGGCTAAAAAAGTTGACAGAGATAAAACTGTAGAATTAAAAAACTGTAAACGTAGAGAGTTAAAAACAGGACAGACAATTAGAATGTGATGAACAGTGAGAACTGAATGGCAATTCCAACATGTAGGTGCGTCTTCCCCACGCAAAAGAAAACCATGCGTGAGACGAGTGTGTCTAATGCGGAGCCGAGTCAGTAGCACGTCCGCCCGTCGAGAAAGGGGAAAAGTGCACGGCCAGTCCGTTATGACGGGTTGTATGGCATGCAGCTTGTTCGTAGTCTGGGTGTCCCAGAACTCTTGCCATCGAGCACGGAGACGGGCTCGAACAACGGGATTCCAGTCGGTAAACGGGGGGGGGGCATATGCAGACGACCCGCGGAAGACTTCGCGGCACGGTCTACAGCCTCGTTCCCAGCAATACTGACGTGACCCGGAATCCAGCAAAAGCGGATATCAAAGCCACGAAGACTCAATTCACGAAAAGTTACAAGGATGTGGGACAACACAGGGTGGGTCGAATGCTGCATAGAAATAAGAGCCTCCAAAGGCTGAGTGAGTCCGAGTAAATACAGCCACTCGGTCTCCCGGTGGCAGATATACAGAACAAACCGTGAGCGTATGGCCAACAAAAATATGTACAGAAATAGCATGAAAAGGCGTCTGAAGCGTCGGAACTATGCATGGTACGTGGTGGGAGACGAGAAGATCAACGCCACCTCGAGACTAAGACGAGTCGTCGGCCACGCGATAAATACCATAGTGACGCACCTGTACCTGAGCTGTCGGACGCATTATGATTTTCCTGCAGAGCACACACAGGAGAATGGGTGTGCAACAACAGTTTCAAATCATTGACGTTAGCACGCAAACCACGACAGTTCCATTGCAAGATTCTACCAACCATTACGTGGGAAGCGGGAGCGGATTAGACTTAACTCCCTCCCGTTTGGACGAGGGCTTTTTCACTGTATCGGGAGGAGGGACTGTATCCATACTGTCCTCGTCCCCAAATGCAAAGAGCTCGCTGAAGGAATTTGAGATATTTAAATGCCATGGGTAACAGCATCTTTGTCTAAATTTTTCAAGTTTCTTAGACCCTCTAGTCTTGGTGATAGCTGGCTTAGGCTTCGTAGCAGCTTTCTGCACGCACTTCGATTGCGTATCAGATGAAGTAGCGCTAAGAGATGGAGTATCCAGCAAGACACACAAAGGGGGAAAGCTGAGAGCAGTTTCAGTTTGAACCTCTGCGGACTTATAGCTACGTGTTACCGCCGCGTAAGAATCGCGGGGCGGAAGAGGGCACACAAGTTTCTTCGCGTCAGCGTAAGATATACGATGAGTCACTTTAACCTGTTGTATGTTTTTTTTTCCTGCCATTTGGGGCACGCCCGCGAATACGCAGGGGTGATCGCCCCGGCAGTTAATGCAACAAGTGGGATAAGAACACTGATCATCCTGAGTAGCAAGTCCGCAACGAGGGCACGTCGCAGCTACCCGGTAACAGATTTGCCCATGGCGGAAGCGCTAACATTTAAAGCATAGAAGAGAAATTGTAATATACGGTCGAACGAAACAGACGAGGTAACCAGCTTTGATGTCAGTCGAAAGGACCAGAGCGTTGAAAGTTATGATGTGTTTGGTATTAACTGACTAACGGTCTCTACGCATAGTAATCCGACGCACAACCGTAACTCCTTGATCGCAAAGCAGTTACTCGTCAGAAACATGTAGAAGAACAGATTCTGAAATCACGCCACGCGAGGTGTTCAAAGTAGTGTGGGGAGTCTCATTGATGGGCAGGTTGGCGAAAGACGTGCAGGTCAGTAGCGTAGTAGACTGTTTGGAAGACGCGGTTTCTACGAGTAAGTCACCCGACCGTAACCTTTTGACAGATTTGGGAGTGCCAGCAAGCGCATAGATCCCCTTCGAGATAACAAACGGGGATAATTTCGGAAAACCAGGGTCACTAAAATGGATTATGATAAAAGAAGATGCAGAGGAAGGAACATGAGATGTAGAAGCAGAGCATGCGGTTCGGACTCTCTTAGAGCAGCCGCTCGAGGAACGAGTTAAATTTTGTTTTTGCACATTAAAGAAAATATTCGGTTTCCGGCAGCCCCACCCACCGCCGAGCCCAAAAAGGGGTCGTGCACGCACGGCAGGGCAAACCAGGAGCCATGCCATCACAGCCGAGCCAAACGGAAATACTAATCCCGCCAAACCCGGCCGATCAGTCGACCCTAGCCGGGGACGCAAAGGAACCTGCCGTCTAGCCGATTGCAACAGTCCGGGCCGCGTAATTAGCAAGTGCACCGTTACAAGATTATAATGTTAAACTCCTATACCTTTGGCGAGTTCATCTCGGCGCGAAATGAAAACGACCGCAGTAACCCCTAGACCCAGAGAGAG
>JJRW01S0041591.1:14577-25430 GCA_001188405.1 Loxosceles reclusa
TTTTCCTTGCACCGGCAGTGACGTCATACTTTGTTTTTCGTATTTTTCTGGTAAACTATGGATCGTACAGGAACGCTTCTTTGGGCAGTTTTTATGTACTCCCAACGAGGAATCTAGCTGTGCAGAGTTTATGCGGTCGTTTTGGGACACCCTGTATAGCAAATTAATGCATATTCAGGAACATCGAAAGGGCAAGTACCTTAGAGATTTGTTTTATAGATTTCTTCCAGATCAACAAAGTACTTGTTATGGATTAGATTCCATATCAGAGCACCTTAGAACGAACATAAGCATTGCGCAGACGGATGGGCATTGCACTGTTCTTGAAATGGAAACCGTTGCATATAAGAAAACTCGGAGTACGGCAGCGAAAGTATCCAGACTAGAGATGTTCTCTTTAAAAGAGTAGCCATAAACGAACAAAACTATGAGATTAAGAGCGTATAAGACTAATAAGATTAAGGCAGCTAATGTTCTGTTAACAGAACATCTGCTGTTCGCAACGTGGGACAATGATAAATATGACATGACTTCAATAAAATAGTCAGAAGATATTGGTGAGCATTTTGGAAATGAAAACCGTTTTCTGAAAGTTTTCTTAAGCTAAACGCACTGTGATTATCTGTGAATCATAAAACTTTGTGCCAGTTTCAAAATGATTGGTGTCCAATTGACCAGACGTGTCTCTTTTAAGTTTTTGAAACACCCCATGCTCGCGCTTGTACACACACTCTGCGACTTTTTGCGACTGATAAGCAATATATCTTCTCCTATATTAGATACACACTAGCATCAGTAATTATGAAATCTCCTTGACGTGTCATACTTAAACTGATTGTCAATACACAGAGAACTTACGGCACATTGGTATACAGAACTATAGCACAAAAATCGACGCACCAAGAAGAAGTTAGCCCAATGGGACGAAATTGCGTATGCACATATCTTACGATAGTTATATGCAGATAATTACCATTTCGCGGCCAGTGACTGAATAAGCTGAGCTGCAGCGCATTGCAACGGAGCATCGTGTTAAAACAGAGGATATTCTGGTGTTAGGGCATAACTTCCATGAGAACGTAGTTCAGTAGACTTACGTGGACTGTATCAATGCCTCGCAGACGGGTTCGCGAAGAGTATGTCCATATGTCAACATTTGAGACAGGACGTATAATTGGACTAAAATAAGCAGGATGGTGAAACCTAAGGATCGTTCCACATTTGGGTCGGCGCGATGCTATCTTTCGACGATGTCACAAATACAAATAAATACAAATACAAAATTTAAAGTCGGCAACAGGTAAAAGCCCACCACGGCCGACCACGTCAAAAATCCAAAAACCACTGAGACTCTCTCAGCCGTTCAAATTAGGGAGCACCTCGTCACTACAAAAATTGCGGGAATGGAAATGTTGGCAGGAATAGGTGAACCATGGCCGTACAGAGTGTCAAGAAGGCAGCGGTCGACCAAGAGCGAGGACAGAGTAATCGTCAGATAGGCGATCACAATGCCTGAAGCGCCCTTATCAACCATCCAATGTGTAACCGGGACACTAGTGAGTGCAATGACCATTGATAGGTGACTCAGCGAAAGGGGGCTGAGGCCACGGAAGCCATTGCGCTGATTGTGACTGCCCCTCGCCGTTATACACCGCCATTTGATCTGGAATCTCGCGGAGTAGCGCTTAATTGTTTTCAACAATGAGTCCTTCGTCAAACTCAACCCCGATGACCACCGAAGACGTATCTGGAGACGTCCAGGACAGCGGTGGGATACTCAGCTGTCTGTCGTCTGCCACACATCCTGACAACCAGGAGTTATGGCATAGGGTGCCATTTCATTTGATAGCCGGGCCCCTTTGGTTGTCATCCGTGACGCACTTACAGCACGGCCGTACGTCGACGATATTCTACCCCCCGTTGTGTCGTCCTTCCTTCCACGGACCCCTGGATTTACATTCCAGCCGGATAATTCCCGGCCTCATGCGGCACTCCTTTCTGCAGATTATCTTCGGGAATCTCCAACACTTTCCTGGCGATCGCCAGATCTCTTCCCAGTAGAACACGTTTAGGTTCTGAGGAGCAGACGTTTACGACCTACCCTGGATCGCGACGATTTAACTCACTAGTTGAAACGTGTATAGCAAGCAATCCCTCAGGAGGACATCCGCCTACTCCACGTTCCGATAACAACTTACATCAGAGGTGGGCTAACGCATTATTGACTGTTTTTGCTCTTGTACATGTATTTCCTGAATAAAACATTCAATTCCTATAATATTGCTATCGTTTCGGTTTCGTTACATGAACATCACATCTATCGATTTTCGTCTCATTCGGGTAATTCCTTCTTGGTGCGGCGATTTTTATGTTATAGAGCGTATATATATACTTTAGGCTTTCATTCAACAGCATTTTCCAAGCTCTTGAGACATTTCTAGCCTCAAGCCATGGCTGCCGAGGTCAAACATATCAACACGGTTGTTAAATACCTTTTACTGAGCTATTAATTTTACACGCTGTAAAATTACAGGAAAGACCAAATGATTACTGTAATTGAAGTGGGCTCATTGCCGAGGTTAAGTTGATGACTGTCGCCCTTTGTCTATTTTGTAAGGCGAGGAGAGTACAAATAGTGGATTATATTTGACCTTCGCTCACACAAAATGTTACGTACTGCAGTTATTTAGAAGTCTAGAACTGGTTTTGTATTGGTTACATGTTAGTGTCAATTAATTTCAAGATCAAAATGACTTTGTTTTTAGATAAATAATGGTTCTCTTTCATACTTCATAGAATTGTAACAGTTATTACAGTTTATGACATTGGTAAGCGTTCGTAAATTTTATGCTGATTGATTTGTCTTCACAGAAATAAATATATTTTATATTTTATACTATAATTTGTCATAAATTGATCCTTCCAACCTAAAATTCGAATTCAGATGCCCCCCCCCCTCACCAAGTGTCCAACAGAGGGGAGGGAAGGAAGGCTTTCATACCTCATACGTACTAGCTTGTGAGAGAGGAAGTTTTAACCACAGCAATGGGAATGAGTTTACAAGAAACAGAACGCTGGAGTCTGACCCTGCTTGGGCTGTGATTATTCACTGTCATCCAATTTGTCATAAAAATTGGTCCACGTTTTCATTGATATATGCACTCACTGAAGAGGCGGGGACATTTATGACCACCGTAAAATGAGAGTGCATGTCAGTTGTAAGACGATGTAAATGATGCCTATAAGAGATTTATTGATCAAACTCATACTCGATCACGAAACGGGAAATACAATGGAATTAAAATATTTTACCAGAAGGTTGATCTTAAGTTATGCTACTACTAGGTGCTGCAGTTTTAAAGCGTCACCACATGTTGGGAGCTCAGGCGCGGCCGTAGTGAATACATGCAGATAGCGGTCTATGAAGTGAAAAAAACTGACTCGGCAGACTGAGTTGGTCACAACGCAACCATGGCGTGAGATAAACGGAGGTTATCGTGTCTGCTATAAACCAGTTTTGTGAAATATTTTATAGTTTGTTTGTTTGCAGTTTATTTTAATATGATGCACAGGAATGTAAAAATAACGTCTGCGCAAACATCAAAAATGTAGAAAATACATAGATTTGCGTAACTGTATAACAAGTTACGACAATAGTCAAAAATACCTAATTGTACTCAATGTTGCAAAAAGCATAATCCAATTTTAGCTCTCTATTTGAAATAGAATGACTCTGTTTTCTATACAAATCTTCACCATTCGTCAACCACTGCACCAAACGTTGAATAGCTACTATCTAGGATCAAGCAAAAAATATAATCTGTTTGAAAAAGTTATTACTTTTTTCAGCTTACCTAAACTAAATTATATCCAATGTAGATGATTCCATCCGGTTAAGCAGTATTACACTATAAACAAAACTGCCATTTTGTCGATGCCGGGACTCGAACCACGAATCTGTCAGCTCTGAAGTGACTGCTTTCCCAATTAAGATACGCCGACTGCTGTCTGGACAGCTTATTATTGAAGTTTTTTGTGGGGAGAATGTTACAACACTTTATTTTTATTAACTTTATAGTATCAGGAAGAGGTTGATCATGGTTCTTAAACATAACCATAGAAATATAAGAAGTGGTGTATATTTAATATTCTTAAACTTTTTTTAGTAATGACGCTGCGGTTTTAGCGCTTTGACTTCCTGCCTAGGAGGTGTTGTCCAGACGTGCTTTTTATACATAGAGCACTAGGGCACACCTAGAGAACGTGATATAATGGCGCCCGTGGGATGAGGCCTCGTCCTATAGGGAATGAGTCTATGGGGGACTCCAAGGTCTTAGGAGGTGTATAAACAGAAGAGGAGACAAATACACAGTACTGAATGTAATAACAAGTGCCTGAAGTGAGATAAAAATGAAAAAAAAAGGGAATACGTAGAAATGAATAGTGATAAGCGGATGAACTATCTCACATCATCCCCTTCTCGCAATCCTCATAGCTGTGTGACAATCTTACCCGATAGCAAGTTTGTATGGCCGTCCTCGCAACTACTTATGACAATTATCTAATTATGAGAAGTGAACTTCGGGACGATGAATGCAAGAACCACCGAGAAACGCACCAAACGTCACTGCCAACTTTCTGTGCCAAAAGCACGTTTTCGAGAGGGTTTGCACCAAAAGTTGGCACAAACACTCTCCAGTAATGGAGGGATATAACGAGCTTGAAACGGTTAAAAACCGCGAATTATCCAGAAATCCTGGCGTGGGATTTATACGCAATGGTGAAACATCTGCTTCCCAAGCGCAGGAGTTCTGAATTCGAGCCTCTCTGCTTCATATTCACACTCTTCTACCACTGAAGACCTGGAGAACCTAGCGACACTTTACGAAACTGTAAGAGCACTGATATATGTCAGAGATGTGCCTATCAATGCTCGTACAGTGCCAAACCCTCTATAATATAAGGTAAAGTGACAGTAGTATTTGGGAAGATCCCTACCCGTTATACAGTAGTTAAAAATGAAGTGACCCTGTGTCTGCACCTAAGCAAACGTCGTTGTCTTCCCAGGTGCTGGTATAGCGTCGCATAATTTGTAATGGCTGCAGAACGGGTATGGAACCCCTCCTTCTCCCCCAGTGCTACAGTCATTTCATTTCATATTATAAATAAGCTTGTCATTGTACGAGCACTGATAAAGACGTGAGTGAGAGTGAGTTTAATTAAAAACAGGTTTTTAAAGTAAGAAATTAGATTGCCCTAAAATAGTTTAAAATGTCATAAATGTTGACAAACTTACGAAAGTTTTATTGTAAATTAGTAGTCTTCATTGTATTGTGCGTTTTACATTATATTACATATATTCTTGAACGAAATAAAGTTTATGAACACATGCACAAACACACACTCACAAAGAAAGGATTATGCAAAATTGTTTATCAGTACGTTCTTCTGACTCTTGTTAAACGTCAATACGTCGACTACTGTTTGCAGTGCATTTTCAGGTTATAATATTTACATGGAATTTGCGGATTCCTGTTTTATTTTCATGATTTTATTTCTGCGGATTTTTTCCTAGCGACACGATTTGATGCTTTTTTTCAGTGGCAATAGAATTTCAGACATTGCATTACAAAATGCTACATAATGAACTGTTTTACAACCTGTAAGTGTCCAATAGTATGCGAACATTTCTCCTTCGGTTTATAAGTAATCTTATGCACTAAGTGAATAATTTCGCGATTAACGCGACTTCACACCTAACGCTAAAATTTTGAATGCAAGGCGAAGATAAAAGGGGCACGGTAAAAACCTTGTAAGTAAGAAAAGTGTTTTGCCCTTTTTGCCCTCATTCATTTTTCGCCCAAAGCAGTTTTTTTTTTTTGTTGTTGTTATTATGTTTTTCTTTTCCATCAACCGGCTTGGCGAAATAATAATCTTTCACTGTAGGAAGGTAAGTCATCTCCTGATTCGAAGGCGAGATAAACCAGTCATTTACCCCAAGGCAATTTTGGCGCGTTTTCTATCTCTAATTCTAATAATTCATTCGATGATTCTAATTCCAAAAGTGGCCTTCGCTACTAACCGCAGAGAAACTCTTATTATGTTATTAATATGCTTTAATGTTTTCCGGAGAACATCGGCCTATCTCCGTAACATGCTGAATTACACTTTCTCTGACGCCCATCGCAGTAAATTTGAATTATGGAAGGAGTTGTTCTTCTTAATGATTACATTTATCTCTTGTGTTATTGCTATTAGTCTCTATTCGTCGTCAAATACTTAGCTGCAGTATATTTAAAATACTATTAAGACGTTCATACTTTGCAGCAATGTTATTTACGACAACTATCGGTAAGAAAAAACATATGAAATTCAAAAAAAAAAACCATAAGTAGAAGTTTGAAAATATCTTTGATTTATTTAAAGTTGATTTCTCTCCGATTTCTTCCCAATTCGTTCATTCATTTTAAACATGAAACTAATTATATACACAAAATGTTCTGTAAAGACCATATAAACGTTGAGCAACTGAAACCTCTTTCGGAGTAAATAAAAAGTGTTGTAAGGTTTTTCTCACAAAAGACTTCGTAAATAAGCTGCCTAAATGACTGTCGCCATAGCTTAACTGGTAAAGCCGTCACTCTACAGATGACAGATCCGTAAGTTTGAATCCCGGCATCAACAGAAATCAATTTTTGTGTTGTTATTGTTGTTGTTGTATCTTTTCAAATGCAATGATGTTTTTGATTAATTTTGGCAATGCGTATTGCCTTTGAGGAGTATAGAAAGTAGCTACACCCTTGGGGAAGCATGAAACCCCTATAGAGCGCGTCCCCAGGTGGCGGATATGGGAATGCCTCCACTGGGTGGTAGGACGGGGAAATAAAATACCTCCCGCGGACCAACAGGCAGAAGTCCAACCACACACAACCCTTCTCCTTATTAAGAATCTTGGAAATATGAGTGCGACAAAGAAATTTTTATAAAAATACAAATAAAAAATTTAAAGTCAGCAACAGGCAAAAGCCCACCAAAGTTTTCTTTACAGTGTCTAAAGAATCATACCACTACGATACGTAGTTTTTGAGAAAAATGCGAAAGAAAATGTATGAAGTCCTATTGAATGGTCGCCATACTCTCCAGATCTGACTACCGTAGATTTATTCTTACGGAGCCATCCGAAGGAATCAGTGTATCTCACACCCCACGTACTACAGAAAGTAACTAAGTTGCACGTCTTCATTCTGCGTTCACTTCTGCGTGTTCGAGCAGCCATTCCATGGCGCGCAGAGGCATTCCTCTATATGCTCGGTGGTGATTTTGAGCACCTACTCCTTGAAGCATTACTTTCTACAGCATGTACTGACGTTTCATGTATTGCCAATGAAACGCTTTTTCTGTGAACTCGATACGGCACCATAAATTTTTTTTGACCTTTTTCTCGAAAACTATGGGTTGTAGAAGTGTGGTTTTATGAACGCTTTTGTGCACTTCAAGGAGGTTTTCCGCTGTGTAGAGTTAATGCGGTCTTTACGGAACACTGTGTTTACAATGAAATGCCAAAAGTTATGGGATAGTAATACGAAAATATCCAGGTGGTGGTAGCATCGCGTAAAATACGCATAAATGGGCAGTGCGTCGTCAGTTCTTTCAGTTGCACGGTAGGGAGTCCTCTGAAACGTTGTATGACGTGATTATGGCTACGCGGCGTGAATTGACCAAAAGTTCGCAAAGAAGCCTGATGCATCACTCGCCTGGTGAAGGCCGTAGCTGACGGTCGAAACGTCGCGAGTCATCATCGTGATACCGACCAGTGACCGATCTCCATTTAAGATGAGAATTGACCGACTTTGAACGCGGTTGCTAGTTGGAACTAGACGCATGGGACAATTCCATCTTTGACAAGGTCGATAATTCAACATTCTTCGATCCACAATATCAAGAGTGTGCCGAGAGTACATGATTTCAGGCATACGTACCACCATGGACAACGCAGTGGATGACCGCCTGTACTTAATGACTGCGACCAGTGACATCTCTCTCTCTCTCTCAGTAGAGTAGCCTCTGCTAACAGACAAGCGACACTGCGTCAAATAACAGCAACAGTCAATGAGTCACGTACTAGGCACGTGTCCATGAGGTCAGTGCAGCTACATTTGCTGTTGATCGGATATAGTAGCGGAAGACCGACTCGAGTGCCTTTATTAACAACCCGCTATCGACAGCTGCACCTGTCTTGGGCTCATGAACATACCAGTTGGACGGTAGATGACTAGAAAAATGTAGCCTGGTCAGATGAGTCAGGATTATAGTTGGTAAGCGCTGATAGTAGCGTTAGGGTGTGGCGCAGACCTCCCCCAGTGTACACACATACTGCTAGCTGTTAAAAATGTAGCACCAAAAACAACAAAAAGTATTAGGTCACATTTATTAAACATAGGTTATGAGACAATGGTGGAATGATTGCAGACGCAAACTGATTAGAATTGGTATCGCTAAACATCTAAAGAAATTGCAAAAACTGTCTCTTGTGCAGCAACCATGGATATAGGTAACAATTTTTGCACAATCTACCATTGAATGGATGAGATGACAGATCTGTGTTTAGAAAATGTCAGTCTATGCCGTTTCCCACAATGCGCTGCCAAGTTTCATCCGTAATAGCTGCTGGTTGTGGCTGACGTACTAGTTATCATGAGATCTTGAATCAAAAATGTTCAAAGGTAGGCAAATCGAGAGTAGTAGAACAAGGTGGCTATTCAGGAGTTGTGCATGTTGCTTGCGATATATGGTTGGGTATTTTTGTGTTGATAAATATAGCACCAGAGAAACCCCGAAGACAAAAAAAATCACAGTCTCTAATACGCCAATATGAAACGTGCTTGTTGAAACCACCCGTAGGTAATGCGCACGAGTGAAGAACGGAAATAATGAAGACAGACTCCTGGAAGAACCATGTGAATAGTTGGAAGATTTCATATCCTAAAAAGTCGGTAACGTGACAGTGGTGGGTGGTATGTTGTAGATTGCACGTTTGAAGAATTTATGATAAATACGAAAACTGACTTTATGAAAACTTTGCCGATTGTTTATAACGTTTGTATATAGGGTTGGACGGTGATATGATTTTCATTTTCGTAAGAAATAGGTCCAATTCAAGCAACAGACGGAATTTTAGGATTGGCATGCTTGCTTTAACTCTTGTAGAAGAATAGGACATATGAACCTCGGCACTCCCAGAACAAGACGGAGATCTGCGGATTAAATGCGCTCCAGGCGAGCTTCTAACGTGGAGGAAATCTTGGGAAATTGGAAACTTTCACAAATCATTTTAGAGAGAATGAATGCTTTGTAGAAACAGAAAAGTCGACGAATGAGTGCACCGTGTGTTTTTTTGAAAAGACAGGAAACCATGTTTAAGAATATTTTACTTGGGCTGCTATTTCAATTATATGGCTTTTCCATGAGAGCCTAGAATCAAAATATACGCCAAGGTAAATGGAGTTTGCAACAGTCCGACATTTTTACGACAACTATGACAGATTGCATTCAATGGACTAAATTCAAGGCCTCAACGGCCGCCTCAAAGACTGCGCAATCCGACACTCTATTATTCGAAACCGGCTTCGGAACTTAAACCACCACCACCAAACCAATTTCAATGTTCAAACCATCAAGGCTAACTCTAATCATTGATCGCTTATACCTGCCGGGTCGACAAGTGTAACGTCAACAACAACAGGTGCAGCAGAAGCGATCATTCGAATGCCTGGAGCAATTATTGTCAACAACGAAGGAATCTTAATGGACAAAGCGATTGGTATGGCTCATCTTGTTGCCCATTATGGCTCATCTTTTCACCAGATGAAACAATGTCATAATTGTTATAATTCATTAGCATGATGCAATTGAGTTTAGTTGCTTCTTCCAGGATTATCGACATTTGCAAAAAGGGAATGATGGAGCAGCAGCCTGTTGAATAACCAAAAAACGTTTAAATGATTACTTACTTAAACAGCTACTTATAAAAAACGTTTAAATGGTTATTTACGATACATTTTTGGGTGATTACTTAAGAAAAAAATTCTAAATAATTAAGAAGCTACCCTCTAATATATGTAACTGTAAACAGAACTCGATTAACGTGGGGACCAAGGCCCTGAGTGCCCGAAATTCACCTATTCCAAATTCTATAAATAATTAAAATTTTTGAAGATATAACTATATTTAAGTAACATGCAAAATCCATGTACACATTATGAGTTACATCGGTGAAATTCATAATAAGTTCATCACCTTTGAACTTCATTAAAATGTAAGGGCTCGGTAGGTAGTTTGCATGCATTAAGGCCATGCACTCTCATCATCTGCAGGAAAGGACTTGATTGCAAGGCAAATAAAGCCACAGAATGACAACAATTCAACCATGGAATTTAACAATATGAGATCTGCAGTTGAAACTGTACAATTCTAGTTACTGCGGATAAGATAGGGAAGAAATACAAACAAAACGCATTTTGGTTTCAGTTTAAATTCATTAGGTTAGCTTATTACAATTGGAAAAAAATGAAAGAGAAGTACATATCTGAAGGTTTTCTATGTTTTAGTTTTTATTGATCTCCTTTCACTGCCTGTAGTTTTCGAAATGTAATGAAAACAATGTTTGTAAGCACTATTATGGATATCATCTTGGCAATTGCATTATATGGTTACTAGTTTTTTTTGTAATGGAAATTTTGATAAATGCTAATTGCATGACATTAAACGAATCCTAACAACACAGGCTCTCCCCTAGTAATAGACACACCCTTAACACACATACATCCTTAACAACCGGCCTAAGTTCGGTTAAC
>JJRW01S0041826.1:5275-16528 GCA_001188405.1 Loxosceles reclusa
TATACATAATAACATGAACATGATTCATCACAAAAACTCTGGATTGCAAGAGTTTCACTTTGTTTTCTTGTGGGGATTTGTAAAGGACTCCATTTATGATTCCTCTCATCCTTTTCAAGAATTGTTAACAAACTGAGAAATTCCATAACAGCAGCAGTGGTTCCACTAATGTTGGGAAGGTAAGGAGCTTGTGTGTTGTGTTTGGCCAGAAATCTCATCAACTGTGAAAAATGAGCAGGTGCGTTATCATGATGAAGCTTCCAACTGTCTGCAGCCTACAGGTCTTGCCATTTGTGATGCACAGCATCACAAAGATGACATAGAACACCTTGGTCATATTCCTTTGGTAATGGTTGTGTCGTGTGGTTGGCACTTATGATGAACTGGAGTCAAAGAAGACAGCATCTTTGCAGTTGTACCACTTCTTTATCTGTGTGGTGCCACTGCTTCATCCCTGAAATCTTATTTAATCTTGTGAATCGTTTCCACTTGGGATTGCCAAACTTAACACAAAATTTGATGCAATAATATTGATCAAGTTTTTCCGTCATTTTGTCACAAATGAAAATCCAATGGCACCTACTTACACTTCCTCACTCATTGTCGGTCTGCCAGCAACTGACACCTTCTGCAAGTGGGAAAAAAATTCACATATACGTATCAGGATTACCTACATATGAGCACCAAACCACACCTCCCTAGCTTCATTTGCTTACACATGAAAAATTAAGGTCAGATACCTTTTTTAACAAACTTCAGTACTTTTTCATTTCACTGGCACAAATCTCGTCAAACTTTGCTTTTCCATTCCACCGGCGCTAATCTTGCCAAACAAACTTTACTATGCAATACATAAATAAAGGTTAGTCTTAAGAATCGCCAACGCCCGTTAGCTGGGTGCAAGCGATTTGTTGTAAACTTTGTTCCGACCTTGGAATTCAAAGAAACCTCCAACTCCCCAACCATCTGTCTTGAAAACAAAGAATATATAAGTACTTCACTTACATATTCTTTGTTGAAAGTGTCAATTTTACACCTTTTGTGTGTAAAGTCAATGCTCTAGTGAGATGGTTGGGGAGTAGTTGAAGGTTTCTTTGAATTCCAAGGTTTCTAATAAGATAATTCCAATAACAATTAAAATTTTTTTGCTAATAAGATGTGTGCTATGAATCATGAAATGAAGTTATATTTTGGAAATGGCATTCGATGGTAGTGTAATGCTTCAATAACTCATAAAATATGACTGCAACGGAATTTGTTCTGAAAATGTGGTGGTGACAGGTTACCACTAGGATTCTGTTTGGCGTGGGTTGTATTGTTTTTGGCGACTTTATCACTTGTGCCAACGAAATGGAAAAGTACCCAGACTTCATATGCTGTGTGTCCAGAAAAAAGGCATATTGAGCATTTGTGACAGCTGTAAATAAAATTTTATATTCAATCATGTATTTTACATGATTATTTGTTCATTTTTTTTAAAGCCTTTTGAAATTGGATGATTATTTTCGATACAAGCACACTTTAAAGATACAACAGTTGAATTGGCTAATCAATTTCATTAATATGACTTCTAAAAGGAAAGAAAAGCAAAGCAGAAGAAAATTGCTTTGTAATTTTCCATGCTTTCATTGTATGTCTATTTTAGTCAATACTTGGAAGCATCATTTTCACAGATGCTTCTGCACTGTTGACTTTGGTCTGAACTGATCAATTTTTGCATAGTTAGGCAACAAGGTCTTTTGATTGCATGTTATTTGTGTAGAGACTCACAAGTTATTTGACCATTACTTGTGATTTATTTGTTTTTCTTGGAGAGAAGCATTCAATGGACAGGTAGATGTAGTAGCAATGGGCTCACCATTACTACAACAGCAGAAAAAATTCTATTCATGGAAATAAATGGAAAGAGAGCCCTGGAAACAGTGAAAATGAAAAAAAAAAAAGCCAAATGGTATGAAAAAGATATGTTGATGACACCTTTGTGGTATGATGAAGAAGAGTTATAACTGTTTCTGGACCATCTTAATAGTACTAATGAAAAAATATAATTTACCACAGGGAAAATGAAAGAAAAATTCCATTCTTGGACATTCTAGTGGTGAGAAAGTAGGACAGAACTCCAGGGCATAAACTATATAGAAAGACAGCACATACAGATCAGTATCTGCATACAAGCTCGCATCACCACCGAAGTAAAAAAGCCAGAGTGATGAAAATGTTAGTTTACTGTGTTCAGAAGATATGTGAATCTTACCGTCTTGAAAAAGAGATGAAACACCTTGAAGCTGCTTTCAGAGATAATGGTTACAGCCACTCATTTATACAGAGATGTATGAAGGGAAGGATACCATTAACTGAAGAAAGAACAAAAATGAAAGATATGAAGAAGAAAATATTTTTCTTTCATACATTCATAATGTTATAGACAGAATTGGTAACATACTGCAGAAATATAGCATAAAAGCTATATTTCTATCATTGACTTCAAAAAAGAAAATGAAGATTAAGGCTATCAAAGATAAACAGAAAGACGGAACAAAGCCAAGTGTCTACTAAAGATGAGTTCAGACTTAGATTTTATGATCCAAGCCTGCTAGAGTCCAAAGCTGCTTCACAGAACAGAAGCTTGAACCTGCACTATGCTTTGCCTGCTTCATTAGTATGGCAATAAAACAATTTTACAGATTATTAATTTATAAAGAACGGTGCATGAATAGAGCAATGAACAAACAGACAGACTCTCAAGGGTTGAGCAGCATTTAGAAAGCATTTCTAAAGAAAAAGGTAAAGAGCAGAAACGAAACAGAAAGTGAAAGAAAGGATCAAGAAGGAAGGTCAGTGACATGTTCCACTGCAATGAATGGATGGCCCCCTGAAACCAATTTGACTAGTCCCAGACAAAGCTACCAATGAGAGATCAACCTGTGGAACAATAGACAGCACACCATTAGCTGCAAACATCAGTCTTTCCTTGCAAGCATGGAAGTCTGAAGATGCTCAAGCAAATTGGGTTAAAGCCTCACAAAAATAATAATTAACTTGTGTTTTAGAAGAACACTGATTCATTAACAATTATAGTTAACACAAAAAAGTAACTTGATTAACAGACAGTTGAAGAATACTAAAATAATGTGTAAAATATATAGACAGATTCCATTTTACGTATGAGTGTGGTTTTAAATAATAATGGTGGAAATGCACTGCAGCAAGTACTCCGATACTGAACTTCACCACTTCAGGTGGGTGGATAGCACAAATGTTTTTTGTAAATTCTCTTTTTCACTGAAGAATGAGAAGAAACATAAATTATTGCATAAATTATAAACTGTGATTTATTTGATGTGATGTAAATTTACCAGTTGCGAATGCATTGGAGATGAGTAAAATACATGGGTACTTTTCCATTACCCAGGTGCAAGTGAATAAATTGCCTAATGTTGTTTCCATCATCAGTTAGATTTAGTTCACCAATAATGTTTCCATCATTATTGGTGAACTAAATCCAACTCTTCAACCCTAAGAAAACATTCCATGTCTAAGCCGATGGCACGTTTTATGAAAATGGGGGTCCAATGCTATTTCGGGTTGTAATGACACTAGAGTTCTGTAATGACTTATAGCTGAGGAAGGGTCAATCAATAATATGCTAAGTTTTTATAAACATGGTGGTCCTACATTCTATGGAGATTGCAGAGTCAAGATTGGTATCATTTTAAAGAGGATTAAAAGTCAAAGAAAATTATGTACAGATTGGACGGTAAATAGAGGAGATATGAAATATTAAAATTTAGATAGCTAGGCTGAGCATGACAGAATATTAAACGAGAGATTGCAATTAGCTTTGTATGTGTATTTTACATAAGTAGCTCACAAGTGTTTCAAAATGTAATTCAACTGTCAATTCAGTTATGACATGAAAGACTTGGAAGAAGGTGTACCATTTGAAGGATTGAATTTCCAGATTAGAATTGATGACAAAATATCAACGTGGTCAGTTGGTTGGTTCTTTGAGGCACAAGGACCTATAAAGGTCATGCTGTGCCAAACATAATATGTTAAGCAGAACACTAAATGACTCAGGTACCTTGGGAGTGCCAGGTCATTCCTTGTACTCACCAAACCGGTAAGCCCCTGAGAAGAAATATCAAAAGGTTATGATTATTCTTCAGGAATATTTATTTGACATTGAAAAAAAATGCATTTAGAGTGTAAGTTCATCATTTTATAGGTAAATTATGTTTTTCCATGTGACCTTCAGATACCACTAATCTTTTGTTATTTTGCATAAAATATATCCATTACACTGACTTATCTAGGTACAAATGTGATAACTGAAGTTGCTGATGATTACCTGTCAGCTTTGTACAAACTTACATTTATAAAATAACTCGCACATTATGTTTCATTAATAACTTTGGTTGGAAAAGAGAAGTGGACATTGTGATAAAAAAGAAATCCCACATTATATTCATTATTAATTTTGAGTAAAAAAGGAAGAGAATAGACAAGGACATGGTGATAAAAAAAAAAAAAAAAGGAATGATCAAAAGCATAAAAGAGGGAATGTACATAACCCTGCATGTAGTGGCTCTAATGTCAATCATTATTTGACATCAACAAAAGCTTAAGTATATTCTAAACAAACCTCTTTGCCCATTGTTTCTGGATCAAAGTGTTTAGAGATGGTTGGTTGGTTATTTGAAGTTTAATGGCACAAGAGCCTGGAAAGGCCATGCTGTGCCAAACACAAGGTGATCATAGAACACTATATGGCTTGGGCACCTAATGGTGCCACGATTCCCTTAACTCACCAAAAGGCAAGCCCCTGAAGGTAAGGGCTTAGAGATGCATGACCACAATAACATGCCAACAGTTATGGAATGCCTACCGGTAAGCTTGATTACTTGTTCAATAATAATAGAGGAAAGGCACGAGTAAGTATGGCCACAATCCTCGAATCAAAGAGTCATGACATTTCGACCATCACCTATGGCCTTCATCAAGCAAATGAAAAAGGTGTTATGCAACAGTATATATACTATAAACCTGGGGAAACCCAGATGGCTTTGGAATTCCCAAGTTATGGGGAAACACGTGTTGGTGGATAAGACACTTTTGATGGATTTGCTCGCGTCAGATGGCGGTACAAGCTTGGCAACTGATTCGCATGGCTTGTTGCTGTTGCCTTGTCCCCTATCCCTAAGTCTCCCAAGATTCAAGAAACAGGTGACTGCTTCTGTTGGAGACATTCTTATACAGTAGTTTAAAGGAACCAAAGTCGAGTTCATGTTGTTCCGTCACTGTGTGTTCAACAAATAAGGATTTGAAATCCCTATGCTGGACAGCAAGGGCATGTTCTTTAAGGTGAACCAAAATTGGTCTTTCAGTTTTGCCTGTGTATATTTTGTCACAGTCCTTGCACAATATTTGGTAGACCACACCTGTTGATTCCTCAGTCAGGACTGGGTGTTTCACATGCACCAAAGCATCATGAAACATGGTTTATAGTAGGCTTTAATGCCAGCCTGCCAGAGTATCGGTACATTGTTTCTGATAGCCTTTCAAAATATGGCAGGGTGACAATTGCCTTCACTTCACCCTCCACTCTCTGAGACCCAGTGGTGCCAGAAGACCAATGATTCAGAATGATGAATCACCCTGGGTAACCATTTTGTCATAGAGTTTTGTTCACGTGTCTGACTTCCTGGGTTTTCGATTCTGCATCACTGCAGCGGAACTCAACTTGATGCTGGAAGGATTTCACTACTCACGCTTTGTGACATGTGAAATGGTAAGACTGGAAATCTAGGTACCTGTCAGTGTGGGTAGGTTTTCAAGGAATACTGGTGGAAAAACTTCCATTAGCAACTCTTTTGACACATGTCCAGAAATGGTAAACAACCATCTTCCTCAATTTCCAGTGTAAACTGGATGTTTGGATTGCAATTGTTCAAGTGGTTGTGGAATCATGGAATTCGTGAAAATGGTAGGATCACAAACGTGTCATAAACGTAGATTTTCCACAGTTTGATGTTGAAGTGGTCAGTGTTGAGCATCTGCCATTCAAATTCCTCCATGCATAAGTTGGCGACAACAATTGATACCAGTGAGCTCATTGCAGTACCCTGGATCTGGTGATAGATAGTACCCTGGAACACAAAGTTCTTTTTGCCAAGGCAGAACTGTAACAGTTCACAAACCTCCTCCGCACTCAGGTTGGTTCTCTCTTGCAATGTGTCGTCCTCTCGGAGTTGGCTCAATGCAGTTGAGACAGCAAGAGAAATGGGATACAAGTGTGAAGTGACTTAGTGTCAAAAGACACCATGTGTTCCCCATTGCTGATCCGGATTCCCTGGACATAGTGAACAAACTACTGAGCATCAGAAATTGTGCAGTCTGATAAGCCAATCAAAGGAGAATAGATTGATGCTAATGTTTTGATAGCTCATACACATTGGGGAACCGCAGAAGCTCATGATGGGATGGAATGGTATTTCCGCTTTATGGATCTTTTTTGTTTATATTCTTATCATTTTCATGAAAGACCATAAAAATGAGGTATTACTCCAGATGTACAGATCGCAGTAGGTCATAAAGTCTTCGGTTAAGCTTTTTTCTAGCATGAAGCTTCAAAAGTAGCCCACTCATCTTTCTCTGGGTGGCAGAAGTTGCATATGTAGTAAGCAAGGCGTAAGTACTGTTATTGGAGAGCAAATCCAGAACCTTCTCTCTGTACTTCTCCATATCCATTACCATGGTTGTGCATCCTTTATCTGCAGGGAGAATAACAATGTCCTTTGCATTTCAAAGTGTATGCAGTGCTATTCTCTCAGATGGTGGTAAGTTGCACTGTGGTAGGCGAAAGCATAAGAGTAAACCTGCGATTTGACTTCAAACCTCTTCTGCCTCATCTTTGTAGATCTTTTCTAATCCAGGTACTATCAAAGACGGAATCCTGGTAGTCGGGATAGACAAAGAGGCTGGGCCAAAATTCAAGCCACAGCAAGTACAGCATTTTCAAGAGCAGAAAGAGGTTGTGATGATAGATTCACAACCCAGTTGTTAGATGGTCTGACCCAAGAGCGTCTGTCATTTTCTACACATAGTGCATGGAGCTTGGTCTCATGTTTGGACTGAAACTGATGTTGGAGTACCTCTTTGCTCCCGGCATGTTCCAAAAGGCATGTCATGATGTTATCGTTCCAGCTAGATTCCAACTGTGCTAGTAACAGTGAAAGGGTTTGGTTGGTCTGTACGTATTCAGTGACACAACGAGATACATGCTGCTAGAAATTGATAAACCACTTGCTATGGCAATCTGGTGTCTGTCAGCAGTATTCACTGGAGACTTCACTCGAAGTGACATAGGCAAAACTTCTCAATTTCTCATACACGATTGAAAGTCAGATGTTTCTTTAACTGGATACAAGGCATTGACAAGAACTTTTCATCAAATAAACCTTATATCTTTCTGAGATGAACTTCCTCGCTAGGTGCAGAATGTCCTGCCCATAGGAATATTGTAGATCAGAAAAGAAAGAATGACCAGGATTACTCATGGATTGAGGTTCTTGTCACTAGTCTAAAGCTATAAATTGGATGATAACGCACAAACGGTTTCAGTCAAGAGTCATGACATTTCAACCATCAAGTCATCACTTTATCAAGTGAATGAGGAAGGTGTTATGCGACAGTATATATACTATAAACTTGGAAAAACCCAGATGGCTTTGGAATTCCCAAGTAATGATGATAAAGGTTATGATTGATAGAGGTTACGATTAGATACTTACAATATGAGAGAGGTTACGATTGCTAAAGGCCACAGGTGATGGTCGAAACTTCGCGACTCTTGGCTGATACCGTTTGCGTTATCATCCAATTTGTAGCTTTAGACCAGTGACAAAAACCTCAATCCTTCCAGTATAAATTTACAAAATTTGACAGAAGGAGGAAAAACAGCCTGAGAAATGGAAAGCCTATCTGAAAATATAATTGTACTGGAAGATTGATCAATGACAACACCGAGGACAGTCTAAATTGCTAAAGCTTCAGCTGTCAAAACTGAGCAGAGTAAGGAAAGAGTGTGTAGAAACTAAAAACTGTATAAAGTTAGTCCAGCCACAACTGTAGATTTCTAAAATCTTTACGGGATATACATAAACGATTCGGAGTAGATGGGAATGGAGATACTTATCAGGATCACATTCGTGCTTGGGTAGATTCAAGCACACAACGGAACTCGTAAAGAGTGAAAACCTTACGAAAGAGGGGAGAGCGGATACTAAAATCAAGTTGTAGAGGGAAAGTGGAGTTTTAGAGATTGTTATTGGGCTGCAAAAATATTAGCTTGTTCATGGGGGTAATTGGATAAAGTAATAGGATAATTGTGGTAACGGGTTAAGATGTTGGCGAAAGGCCATAAATATTTTTAAAATAAGAGAATCATAAGAGTACTAACGAGACCATCAGCGGCGACCATAAGCAGCTTATTTATTTACATTTCACTGCAAATATAAATAACAGCATAGTAGTTGTGCACTCATGAAAACAACAGTAAAAATAAAAAAACTCCGCTATAGAGGTTAAAGTATTGTAGATCTTTATGTAGTGATTTCTTACAAATACTAATACAAATAAGCTAAACTAGCAACAGGCTAGGGGCCCAACAAGGCTGGTTGAAAAAAAATAATAATAAACCAAATGCACCAGAGAGGGTCCGGAGTCAACGAACCGCTTGAAACCGTTAACAAATCCCAAACTCTCTACCGCCTCGAAAAGATCATTCCAGTAATTCACAATTCCATGAGAAAAGAATTCACCTCGTAATTCCAAGCGAGCACGGAGTTTTTAGAGCCTCATATCATAGCTACGAGTAACAGAACTCTCCTAATTTTAAGCACTTTACAGATCGTTCTTTTAAGTTCTCTAACTAGCTTAAAGACCTGTTTGAGGTCGCCACTTATTTGTCTCTTCTTCAGAGAAAACATACCAAGGGTATCCAATCTCTCATATGTAACTTTTACCCGTCATGTTCTCCAGCATCCTAGTTGCCCTTCTCTTCACTCTGTCGAGCAATTGAATGTCCCTAGCCAGATACAGAGACCACACCTGTACATCAGACTCCAAATAAGGACGAACCAAGATTCTGTACGAGGGCAGAATCACATCCACGGACCGACTACAAGCAGCATTCCGAAAAAAACCCAGATTTCTGCTAGCCTTTTTAGCTACCTGTGGGCCATGCAGCGAGAATGATAAATCGTGTGAAACAAGAACCCACATATTCCAAAAAGAGTCAACAGCTGTCAAAGCATTCTCTCACAAATGGTATACATATCTCATATTCCTTCTACCAAAGTGTATTACATGGCATTTATCTACACTAAAGGACATTCCCAGGACCGGGATCAACCAGTCAACACGTCAAGATCCTTCTGCAATTCCTTAGCATCAGTTTCAGTATTCACCACTCTCATCAATTTCGCGTCATCTGCAAAGGCACACAAACCACCACCGACATTCTTGTCCAGGTCACTGATGTACAATAAAAACAATAATGGACCAGGAATTGAACCCTGCGGGACCCCATTTTCTACAGCGGTCCAGTCAAAAAATCCTACATTAACAACAACGCTCTGCTCACGACCATATAGCCAATTCGCTATCCAAAAGAGTAACGATCCTCCAACTCCATCCTGCGGAGTTTCTGAATGAATTTTCCGTGGGAAACCTTAGTAAACGGCTTTTGGAAGTCCAAATATACTACGTCAATGCAATTGCTAAGTCACCTCAGTCGAAAACACTTATAAAATTCGAGGAGATTCGTCTGGCAAGATTTATATTTCCGAAAACCGTGATGGCAACAACTAGTTAAATTAGTTTTTTTCCCAAAACCTCTGTGAGACCCTCCTTAATAAATGTTTCAATTATTTTAACTACAACAGAGGTCTGCAATTGCTAGGGTCATCTCTAGACCCTTTCTTGAAGATTGGGACAATATTTGCCCTTCCCCAATCCAAAGCAACGATGTCTGTCTGCAACGAGTCATAAAAGATTTCGTATGGTGCATCTAAACCTCCTCGGAGCATTCGTGCAGAATCCTTGGGTACAAGTCGTCTTGACCTGGCGCTTTATTAACAGTCAGAGATTGTAGGTGTGACATAACTTTGTTTTCATCGACATTAATGCAACCAATACCCGATGCGACCTCAAAACAGCAAAACTCAAGATCACCACAGCTCACAAATACAGTGCCAAAAAATTTCTTGAATTCATGTGCCAAATCCATGTCATCCTGAATCAGAGAGCCACCCTCTCCCTTAAGAGATCCTACCGCACTACCAGTTGTAGTGTTTCCAGAGACTTAAATGAAGAAAGACTTAGGATCAGACTTGGTGTTTACGCTAGTTTCTGTTCGCAATCACGTTTCCCTTGTCGAGCAGCAATCTTAAAACATTTTCCACCTTCCTTAAATTTCATCCTATCACTGTGCTGTCCACTCGATTTATAGGTTCTGAATGCATTCTGTTTAGCACGAAACAGAAGCTTTAAGTGGCCATTGAACCAAACAGGATGTGGTTCGCCTTGTTTCGCTTAAACCCCAAAAGCAACACATTTAGTGACTAATCTGTCTAATTTACATTTGAAATCGTCACATTTCTCACAGAATTTATTACCACGAAGCCTCTCCCTCCCAGAACATCTCGTAACTGATTTCTAAGGCCCTAAAAGTTACATCGAGTGAACAGTGGAATTTTACGTTTGCCGCAAACTATTTTGCCTACTTTGGCTGTTTGACACTGTATGTATGCCCATGACCAGGCCGCGATATCTGCTTTCATGGATGGCACACATATCGTTTCACGATCAACTTTGCTGAGGCTCTGATGCCGGGATGGAATAAGGAGTGAAGGCTGTCAAACACGATTCGGGAACGAAGTGACGACCACGCCTTGTTGATGTGTCACAGTATATTGTGCAAGGGAGGCCTTCCATATACAGAGGTTGTAACACTGAGGTACAGGGAGAAAACAGAATTTTCTGAAGCTCCTTGTCAATTTGCTGTTCCTCTGCCGTTCGCTGGTAGTCAGCATTGGTCGGTGTACTAATTGCAAAGGTATGTACTCGAAACAGAGCATCCGCAACTACATTATCTCGCATTTTAAGATATCTGATGTCAGATGTGAACTGGCTGATAAAGTCCAAGTGGCGCAATGATCTTGGTGAACACTTATCAGAATTCCTTAAAGC
>JJRW01S0041908.1:10260-22387 GCA_001188405.1 Loxosceles reclusa
TACGCTAAAACATGAAATGAGTATAAAATATTGTTACGGGCTACTGGGCGTTAAAAATAATTAAACAATTAAACAAAATAGATTTCTTCAGAATGACAAACCAAACAGAAATACAACACACTTCTATAAGCCCGTGAGATCGAATGGAAAAATGTCGTAAGCAAGTGTGATTCGCGACATTTTGGCCACCCACTGCGACGTTTCAATGTTAACTTTCATGTTAACTGAAACATAACAACTTTTAAAAGTTTAAAATTCTGGTTCGATATGGGGACGAAATTTCATCAGGTATTACAGCTTAGAAATGCTAAATACTTTTCTGCTGCCGTCGGAATTAGAACCTGGAATCTATCTATCTATATTCTATGGAATCTATCTATTTGCACTCAATCGCCTTGATCGCTACATCCTTTACATCCTTGCTCAATTCCAAGTGGGAGCAGACGAACATTTTGTCTTTCCAAACGTTTAAGATATTTTTGATATCTGGTAAAATTTATTTTCCATTGTTAATTAAGTCGTCGGATAGATACAGATTAAACTGCTTCGATATATTTTATATGTTTGGTACAATGACGATATTCAGTACAATATACTTTGTACCTGCGTTTAATTTACGACGTTCTGTCTTCGTTAAGGCTTTTACGTTATAGAAGTGTCTCATCAATAATTTTTACGCTCTCGAGGGAAAAAACATTAAACGTATTAACTTTCTAAACGAATGCACTTTCTCACGCAGATTACAACTGCTTGCGGTTGAGCAGTCTTCCAAGACAGCGGTGGAAAATCACAGCTTTCTTCGCGTATGTGTAAAATTTCGACAATGTTTCCGCAGTTACTGATTTTCAATGAAAGAAGGGAAAAATAAATGCGAGAGAAGAATGATGTTCGCGTCTCCTATTCAAAATGTTTATTTATTTTTCGTTTTTTAAAACAGATGTTGTCGCACGAATTAATGCGCTAGAAAAAATATTAATTTGCATTACTTCACCTTTCTTTTGATCGCATTGAAATACTTGAAAGTAAAATGTGGCATCAAGTTTATTTCAGCTAAGGAAAACCAGTTATCAAATGTGACCATCTCTCATATTTGGATGCTTGAAAGTGCTTTTGAAAATATATGGTTCTGAGTGCAACGACGTTATAGCTACACGTGAAAGACAATGGCGACGTAACTTGGAAAAAAAAAGGAAATGAAAAATAGGTACAAAATGAAAAAGCAAACTAATACTGCAACAAGTGAATTAATCTAATTTTTGTCAGAGCAGCAATACTGGAATTTTGAAAAGAGGTATGTTGTGTTTTATCTGAATTTTGTTCTATACTGTGCACGAATATGTTTTTCTTCATTTTTTTTTCAGAGACTGCGTAATGCTAATATAATGAATGTAAAGAAAACTTTACTTATGTCGACTCCGGGTTTCGACTCAACCGATCTGTCACTTCTAGAGTGATCGTCTTACCGGTTAAGTTACGCTGACAGGTAATTGGGCAGCTTGTAATCGAAGTCATTTGTGGGTGGACATTACATCCTCCCCCAATTGAGAGAGGGTTATGGTACTTCCTGACCTCGAATGGTGGACCTAACGGGTGGGACCTTGGCCACTAGTGTGAGTCCCTCTTCAGGGGCCATTGAAAAAAAAAGTTGCCTTATGTCGACGACGGGATTCAAATCAACGGATCTGTCATCTCTAGAGTGACCACTTTACCAATTAAGCTACTCCGACGTTCATCTGGGAAGTTCAAATTCGAAGTCTTTTGTGGGGAGAACCTTACATCCTCCCCACCTGAGAGAGTTCATGCTACCTCCTAATCTCGAGTGGTGGACCTAACATTTGGGACCTTGGCCACAAGTATGAGTCCCTGATCGGGCGCCACTTGTAGGGAAAAGTTGCCTTTGTCGACGCCGGGATTCGAACCACCGGATCTGCCAAGGTACCTGTCAGCGTAACTTAACCGGAAAAGCGGTCACTCTAGAGATGACAGATCCGTTGATTCGAACCCCAGCTTTGACATAAGGGCAAGATTTCTTTACAATGGCGCCCGAACTTATAGACTCACACTAGTGGCCAATGACCTAGCCGTTAAGTCCACCACTCGAATCAGAAGGTGTGTACCCTGACTTCCCTTCCAAGTTGGGGAGGATGTAAGATTCTCTCCACAAAATACTTTGGAAATAAGCTGCCCAGATATCTGTCGGCGTAACTTAATCGGTAAAGCGGTCATTCTAGAGACGACAGATCCGTTGGTACGAATCCTGGCGTTGACACAAGGTAACTTTTATTTACAATTCTGACGAAATTTTTTTGTTTACTTGTTTAATAATTCTTAACGCACGTGATAATATTATATATACTACTACGAATCCCCCTGTAGCAAATTATGCAGTACCTTGGTTTTATTTGTGGGTTGTACATCGAAGAAGAGTTGACAAAACACAACTAGAAATTTATAAATAAGATCTGTTTGCAGTAATGTATTGATCAGTAATCAGGATTGTGACGGTCTCGTGAACACCATTTATAAATGTCTGTGGAGAAGTATACGTCCATTCGCCTTTGTATGATGTAAAAGGAATACTCACCAATCATTTCGTTCCCTCGAAGCAGGATGATGACTTTCCAAGTTTTGAATCTTTCTTCTTCCTGTCGTCTTTATGGCAATCACTCCTTCAACCTCAGATAATTTCGGTTCTGAAAGCGATGTTAACGCTCAGTTCTTCGATCGACATACTCCACATTCTGCAGAATTCCGCAAAAGCAGTTGCCATTTCTGATCAGATTGCGGGTATCAAGTCAGGCTTGATGTCACTTTGACTTTACTCAAGTACCATCGCCTCGAGGGGAGAGGGTAGGAGGTTGGTAAACATCAAGGTTGAGGGAAGTAGTTCTTCGATGGAGCTCAGAGTTTCATTTTTTTTATTTATTTTTCTATCTTCACATTTTAGTTGAGAGCTGGATGATTCACGGCACTTCAGTCTAGATATTTTGATTTGCTCTTGTGCCGCTCACGTGGCAGTTTCAATTCGGCTACAATGAATAAGATCTCGGTTTCAAATCCCGTTTCATCATACAATGTACATCAATCATTGTATGCTTTATTAGACAAGCATCATTCTGCTTATCTAGCTTGTCTAATAAAGCATACAATAAAAAGTGTCCTTAATGGTTTAGGATCACTCTCTCGCGCTTAAAGATCGCTGTTATGGGACGATCCACCCCTCGGGTGGATCGTCCCATAACAGGGTAGTCCCATAACAGGGTAGTCCCATAACGGGTAGCATAGGCAACATAACAGACCCATAACGGGTAGCAATGAGCCCGAAGGACAGCCGAATTAACTCGTCATAAAAAACAAAAATTAACCAACCAATAATTTTTCAAACTTTTTTAGTTCTCCATTCTAATTTAGTTTCTAATTTAGTAATCTTTCTTAGTTCTCCATTCGCCGTAATATCTTCTGTGGGAAGATATTCATTTCAGTGTGCCTGATATAATCGATTGTAATTATATACATAAACTCAGTGGTCAATTTAACAGCCATGGCGTGACGCCGGGATTACACTCGAGCGCGCTGGGTATGAAAAAGCGCCAAGGCAGATGAAGTATAGCGATTGAGAGGAAATAACTAAAAAAAAAAGAGATTTGACAGAGAAACTTTGAACGACGACACATTGTGGGTGTACGATACTTTGGAGCAAGCGTAAGCGAAACGGCTACGTTTGTTGATTGTTCAAGATCAGCTGTGAAACGTGTCTGCAAAGAATGGACTACCAGACGAAAACCGTGTTATGTGCTCAATGCATTTTTTATCTGCTTCAGTAGAATACCTTATGTAATGTTAGTCTTTTTTTTTTTAGATATTTAGATATCTAACTTGACAACAGAGAATTTTATCTTAATATACTTATTAAAGACAATGGAGATTTTCCTTTCTGAATAGACTAGATCAGCCATGGTGGGCATTTGCCTGTAGCTGAATTTATTAACTGTAACTGTGTCTCAACGTCAAACATGTGGTTGACATCGGCTACTGGATGCTTTAGCGGCAAGGAATGTCAACAGATGTGTTCAGATTCACAGAGGCCACAGTTCGTCAAGTCACAGCAGATCTGCAGCGGGGAAAACTTCGGTGGTCTCTGAACGTTGCATCGTGTCGGGTTTAGCAGGCGAAGGCTGGTTCGAAAGCTTTTGTTGCCAGTAAGCATCTAGATTAAACGTCTCCAGTTCGCAAGGGAGCACAAATATTGGACAGTACATGATTGGCAGAAGGAAACTTTGTCTGAGAAATCGCGCTTTCGGTTGCAACATGAGGATGGACGAGTGCGAACACGGAGAAAATAGAACGAATTCTTAGACCCTAGGTTCATGGTCAAGACTCTGCAGGCTGTGTAAAGAAAAGTCGAAGCCGTGATTCGAACCCGGAACGTTCAGTTCCAGAGGAACCGCTTTACCGTTTAAGCTACGCCGGCGATGTATCCGGGTAGCTTATATCGAAGTTATTCGTGGGTGTACATGACAACCTCCCACCTGAAAGAGATGTCAGGGTAACGACCTGACCTCGAGTGGTGGACCTAATGTCTGGGTCCTTCGCCACAAGTGTGTGAGTCCCTGTTCGGGCCCCATTTTGTACAGAAACGTTGCCGTCGTCGGGATTCGAACCCGGAAAATTCAGCTTCGGAGGAACCACTGTCCCAGTTAAGATACGCCGACGAGGTAACTGGGTAACTTATATGGAAATCATTTGTGGGTGGACATTACAGCTGGTGGGGGGAATTTTATGGCTTGGGGGATGTTTTCTTGGTATTGTTCGGGTCTGCTAATTCGTGTGGAACGACGTCTTACAGCTGGAAAATACTGTAATGTCTACCGACAAAAGACGTCAAAATAAGCTTCCTAGATAAATAGATAGATAGATAGACAGATATTATTTATTTACAGGAAGTCATAATATATACAAAAGTCAAGTAAAAAATATTAGATCAATAAACAAACCAAAGATTAGAACCATTATGAACCTCGACGTAGCTTAAATGGTAAAACGATCACTCTAGAGATGGCAGATCCGTTGGTTCGAATCCCGGCGTCGACAACTTTTCTTTACAATTCTTAAAAACCAAGTACACCCTGTTATGCTCATTGTTTACCCAGTGGAGATAGGTGCTTCCAGCAGGACAATGCCCCCGTCACTCTGCTCGTATTGTCCACAGATGGTTTCAGGAACATGACGGAGACTTTATCTTGCTTCGTTTGCCCCATAGTCACTGGATTTGAATCAAAGTGAAAATTCGTTAGACGAGGTTGAAAGGGACATCCATTCCCACAGATGGATCCACCGCCGCCCAGTTTAACAGAAATGGAACATGCCATCTAGCGCAGATGGACTCAGATCTTTTCAGCCACCTATCGGCATCTCATCGAGTGCGTACCCAGGCGAATTGCAGTGGTCCCACAATGCACTGGGTAGGTGATCATAATAAATTAGCCACTGAATGTATATATACCATGCTTCTCTTTCTCTTTCTTTAGCAAGATATCTGCGGTCTAGTATGTTGTTAGTGTTAGAGTGCAGCGTTTCACAATGAGAGTGCGAATCTTGAAGAAGTGTTGCAAAGAAAAACTGTCGACTCCGGGATTCGAACCCAGAACGTCCGGTTCCGGGGAAACCGTGTTACCGATTAAGCTACGCCGACGCTATCGGGGAAGCTCATTTTTCAAGTCTTTTGTGGGTGGACATTACATCCTCCCTCACTTGAAAGAGAGGTCAGGGTACGGTCTGACCTCGAGTGGTGGACCTGACGGTTGGGTTCTTGGCCACTAGTGTGAGTCTCCAAGTTCGGACGCCATTTTGTAAAGAAAAGTTGTCAACGCCGTTCAGCTCCAGAGGAACCGCTTTACCGATTAAGCTACGCCGACGCTATCTGGGAAGCTTATTTTTAAGTCTTTTGTGGGTGGACATTACAGTGTCAGGTAAACTAATCGTTGTGTAGTTTAAGCTTAACTTTAGCAGAACAGTTGCTAAATGTTTTTGTAATTATCCTTCTACCTTATTGGCCTCTTAAATCGCTTTTTTTCCTCATTCCAAAGGTATACTTGTGAGATGCAATTAAAATCCAATTTCTTCAACTTTTTCTTAGAAAACCCAGCAGCATGACACCAAGGTACTTAGAGGAATTTTAAAGTAATAGAGAGGAAAATTAGAGCAATTTTATCTAAACTTTGATTTTAATTAACTAATTAAGAAGTATGTAACAACTACGTATTGTAAAAATAGAGGAAAGCATGACGCAGCAATTTTCAACTTCCGCTGGACATTGCTAGAGGTCATGTGTGTTTGAAAAACATTTCCTGTGCTCTTTCTCCAATAGTGAAAGCGATAGCTCTTGAGAAATTTAAAACGAAAGTGTTTGGGATTCTCTGCCTGTGACTAATGCCATCCCACTAATCAAATTTACACCGATGATTCTCCTTTTTTTTTTTTATTTCTCTGTGTTTTAATGACAAGAATTTTCTACGGTCATCAGTTTCACTTTTAAAAAAATTACTGATTTTTAAATAAGAACATCAGTTGATACTCATTGAAAAAAAATTCTCATTTCAAATCATTATTTACTGTATCTGCCATATATTTTCAACCTTATTGATTAAATGCTATTGCAGGTTACAGAAATGGAAATGTAAAAATAAATACAACGTTAAAAAAGCTGAAATATATAAGCATATACACGTAATTATCCACTTCAAAAGTACTTGTAATGAGATGACCATCGTTAATGATAATATTCTGAAAAATTCAATTTTACTTTTAACAGGTCGAAAACTTAATTTCTTTTCATTTAAAATAAAAGCAAATATGACTGAAGGATGATAATAATATTAATTTTATCCATAAAAAAAGTTACGTGAGTTTTAGACAGAAACATCTCTAAGAAACACCTGTAGTACGCAAACTCTGTAACTCAACATATTTCCATAATTTAACTATGACTTTTCAAAATCAAATGCAGTCATATCGTAAGCAGGTAGTGACAGAAAGGCATCTGATAATCTTATCTCAACCTTCAACGATGACGCCAAATGATTATGCATTTTTTTGTTTCAGTCTCAAGAAATTTCAAATAGGGGCTCAGGAATCGCTGACCACTAGAGCGAATGCGCGCCGAAATGTCTGAACTGCTAGAAACGGAGGAATGAAGTGGTCTACCTTGCCCAATAAAACCTTGATACAACACAGGATAAATATGAAGACAACATATTGAAATTTCCGCAAAACTGGGAGGAAATTCTGTGGTGTACCGCAGGGCTGGAAATGGAAGGGGGACTCGGGGGGACTCCGTCCCCCTAGTTCGTGGTGTGTGTGTGTGAACATTTTGCACAAATTATTCTGAAATGAAACTTGTGATACACCTGCATCAGTAGGAAATAATACTTAACTTAAATGTGTATATAGTTTTAAAATTTTTAGAATATATGCTTAGATTTTAGGGCAGCAGTTTTGACTAATTTTTTTTTCTTCTTTTTTTCACGTTTAGGGTGTCTCGGGCGACTCGGGACTCATTAGTAGATCCAACCAAAGACTCCCCCAGAATATGTAAAAGTGTACGGATATTTAAGTATCGATTTTTTTAGAATGATTATCAATTTCTGTTTATCTCTAGTTAGAGATATTTTTATTAAGTTTATCTCTAGATTATTAATTTCTGTTTATTTGTGCATCCCTCTGTTTCTGAAAACCCATTTGCTCTTTTAGTGTGTAATGGTGTAATGTCCACTCGCAAAGGATTTCGATATAAGCTACCCCGTCGGCGTAGCTTAACCGGTAAAGCGGTTCCTCCGGAGTTGAAAGTTCCGAGTTCGAATCCCGGTGTCAACAAACTTTTCTTTACAAAATGGCGCCCGAACAGGGACTCACATTAGTGGGCAAGGACCCAGCCGTTAGGTCCACTACTCGAACTCACGTCGTTACCCTGGCATCTCTTTCAAGTGGGGAGGATGCAATGTCCACCCAGAAAGAATTTTAATATAATCTAACCAGCTACCCCGTCGGCGTAGCTTAACCGGCGAAGCGGTTCCTCCAGAGTTGAACGTTCTGGGTTCGAATCCCGGCGACGACAAGCTTTTCTTTACAAGTGTACTGTATCTCTTTCCAACTCTTGCTTTATAGCGCTTTATACAGAGAGAGAGGGAGAGTGCGCATTCTATCTTTTTTTCCTCCCGGAAGACTTATTTTTTTTCCTCCTCTATTTAATTGCTGCAACTTTCATTGATATCATATAGTTTCATCTCTGTGAATCACTTTTTTTCCGTTTCTTTTGTGGTCCAAATCTCGTGCTATATTCTTGCCAGAAAGTTTCCTCTTTACCCGCGTGTATTACACTCTCAGAAGGACCACCAGAAACTTTATAACTCAGTTCAACCCACAAAATGACATCTAATCGATTAGGTAGTACTAATAAGTCTAAAGCTTTGAGTTTTTTTACTACCTGGGCTCAGCGGTAGCTTGAAAGTCTCGCGACAAGTCTTCATGTATATTTATGTGCTTATATATGTAGGCTTGTTCTTACGTAAATTTGTAAGCTGGTGTGTTCGCAGTAATTTTCCTTCTCTTCCTTTTTTCTTTCTTTCTTTTCTTTTTTTTCCCTCTGTTTTGTTATATAATATTACTTGTTCTTAAGGATACTGTGACCTCATCAGGTTTCCTTTATTCATTTTATATGTCAGGATTTAATGACGATCATACATCACTGTGTAAGGTTCTCTCCACAAAAGACTCCGAAATAAACTGCCCAGATACTTGTCGGCGTAGCTTAATCGGTAAAGCAATCACTCCGGAGTTTACAGATCCATAGGTTCGAATCCCAGCGTCGATATAAGGAAGTTTCTTTACAACTGGTCTAACATATTGTCTTGGTGTCTGAGTCCACTAGTAAGACTATGTATTGCTTTATGTGTTCTATATATAATGATTTAGGTTACTGAAATAATTTGAACGGACTGTATCGCACTGGACTTTTTTTCAGCTTGAAGTGCTACCCCGTGACTGGTCAGGCGTTAATCTAGTAAAATTTTCTATTCTCCCTCTTTAAGTGCACACAGATAAGCTAACTTTTTCTTTTTCTCTATGTTCCGTATATGTACAGTGTGTTTCAAAACTCCACGTGCAAACTTTAAGGGGAGATCGAGAACATCGATATGAACATCGATATGCACATGAGAAATCATGAGATCTGAAACGCCTATCGCAGATGATAAAAATATATAAAGACACAGCAAGAACACAATATAGATAGCAGTTTTAAAGCGCCTTATTAGGCAAAATTTAACAGTACAACAACTGGTAGACGGAATATGGTTTCACTAGAGATGTTCAAAGTTTTAACCATTCGCAGTGATGCATGACTGACACAGACGTCACATGGATTGCTGAATATTTTCAAAGATGCCTGTAGTTTCGCGGATATTAGCAGCGGCGATGGCGATTCTTGTCACGAGGTCTATGTCATAAGAAACGGGCGTTTCGTACACCATGGGCTTGAAGAAATCGTGTGAACGCGGCGGCCATGCAACGGGTGCACCACGCTCAATCCATCAATTCCGGAAGTTCCCATCCAAATGCTCAAGTACAAAAATGGCGTAATGGGCTGGATCCCTGTCGTGTTGGAACCACAATTGGCGACGCACAGTCATGGGCAAATCGTGAAGTAAATCCCGCATAACCTCCTTGAGAAAAGTTAGATATGTCCAAGCGTCCAATCGGAGTGGTAACAAGTATGGGTCGATTAAACAGTCACTCGCGATAGCCGTCCACACATTAAAATAGCGAAGCGGTGTTGTGCAGCGTGTGGGTTCTCCTGGGCTCACATGTGTGCATTACGAGGATTGTAGTCCCCTTCACGGGGAAAGGACGCTTCATCCGTGAACAGAACACAACTCGCGAATTCCAGGTAGACCACACTTTGCTGTAGTCTTCCGTCTGGAATAACTGGATGCGTTGCAGATGAAATGTATGTAAGGTCGCCGGTTGCCATATACTGGCTCAAGATGCTCCCTTTGCAGTGGCAACCGCACGTATGCTTGTGCCTGGATTACTGTCCACAGCATGTAAGGCATCCTCTTCCATGACGGTAGTTCGGGTCGACTTTAGCCGCCGTTTGGTGATGTGGTACACGCCTGGTTGGGTAACCTTCCCGATGCATTTTTACAGCGGCTCGTCCATTACCGTCAGCTAACCCATACACGAAGTGCATGTCCGCCAACTCAGCGTTCGTAAAACGATGCAAGCTTGAATGAAGAACCCCTACGTGCCGACCTGAAACGCTGGCGTACAGAGCCACCTATCCGTTTCAGATTCATGCTTTCCTATATGAATGTGGTTCGTGTCGAGGGTCGCTACCTCCCTTCAAAGTTTACACGTGGAGTTTTGACACACCCTGTATATAACAGCAGGACATGTGTATATGCACATCGATGAAGAACATTGTTTTTCTATTTGTTTTAGCTGCATCTAGATGTCCACAGGAATTTGGTACTACGGCTCTTTTGCTTTTATAAGAGTTGAAAAATTAACGTAATTTTAAAATTCAACTGAAAAAAGAGAGAAGTATAAATCGAATATATGTAATTCCGAAATGCAAAGTAAAGAAGAACGAACTAAAAAAAACTATAAAAAATATTCCAATAGGATGCAGAAGTTTTGTTCCGTACTTTAATTATTTCTTTTAGATTTCCTTTGTTACTATTATATAGTTAATAATATTTTCCGTTTTCGATACGAAGGTTTTGTATGTACATGAGCCATCAGAAAGCGGATAATTGAATTGTTGTGAACACTGATGTATATAAGAAGTACTTGGACTTGATACAACACACACACACACACACACTGTGTGATATCGGGGTTAATTCAAGATGGCCTTGGTGTTACCTTTATTAACACACGCGTTATACGCATCCTCAGTCTACAAATCAGTTAGGTGTTTCCAGAAATATTTTCCATAGTTTTATGATATAAGTAATTGTCTGATGTCATAAAATATCATTGATGTCGGTTAAGCGACATTGGTGTAATTTGCACATCATCAGTAAACCGTTAATAGTTTCTGCTGTTACTACCACAATAGTTTCATCAAGCATACACTACACTCTTAAATCTCTCACAAGCAGTACCAAAGTGCGGCAGGACCAGGAAATTCAATGCGAATTTTCCGAGGCCCTGAGCTTCTGGAGTGTTCCACAATAAGCGTACTAAAGCTAATTCATAAAAAACGTTTTGAAATATTATTCCAGTTAAAACAGTTCCAAAATAAACAGCAAAAAAAGTCAATCACATGAGTGTGAGAATTTACGGGAATTATCGTGTTATTCGGATAGAACTATTGTATTTTAGCAAAACCTAGAATTATCGCAAAAACAATAAATTATCGTATATCTGGCAATCCAGATCTAGAGTGACTTGCATATGTTTCTGCGATCTGCAATTGTTTTAATCCCATAATTTTATTACTGGCCTCTATAGTGTGTTATTCGAAATTTATTGTTAATACTTGAACATCCATTATAATGATATTATACATTTTACTATTTTGGGAGAAAAGAAATCTCAAAGACAAAGCACTGACGGTCATAAAAGAGTGTAGAGCGTACGCATGATTTTGGAGGTTAATTAATGCGTAAATGTTATTTGGGAGCTTAATGTAATTTCAAGTTTTTCCCTAATTTTGCCATTCTCTTTCACGCTCACTTGTTGTGCAGCGACGGCTAAACTTGACCCCTTCCGCTGATTGCGGCACGATTTTGACGCGATGGGGCCTATAGCCGTATATGGAAGTGGCGCTTCTGACATACGAGTTAATACAGGAAAGGGCTATTATGGCAGAGACACGTGGGTGACCTAAAACTGCCAATCGCCTGTTCAAGTGGACGCTTTCGCCAAAACGGTTTACGTTTACAAGAGAGCCTCGTCATTCAACAGTTGCCGTTCGCTTTCTTCTGAAACTGGATACAGTACGGATAGATGGGAAAGTGATGGAACAGGGGACGGGGTGAAGGAGAGAGTAAGAGGCTGATTATGAAAAACGACTGCTAAGATATCAATTTTTGTAGTGTTTCTGTTGGATTATTCTTGCACA
>JJRW01S0041947.1:0-12765 GCA_001188405.1 Loxosceles reclusa
CACAGAAAATAAATTAAACTCGCATGGAACATTTATATACAAAGAAAAATATACAGTCAGATCTACCATAAAACCTATAAAATTGCAGAAACCATGTCCGTCGTCATCATCGTGTTACGAACGCTGTTGGCGTGCATGCACTTCGTGTATGGGTTAGCTGACGAGCCGCTGTAAGAATGCACCGGGAAAGGTTAGTTGGTGAGTTTAATGGCAAAAGAGCCCTTAAGGCCAAGCTGTGCCAAACACAAAACAAAACTGATTAAAAATGACAGCTGGAGCACAGAACAAAAAAAACAGGTAAAACACACAATAAAATACGTGCAATACTAAAATACAAAATGTACGTTAAAAAACAGGATGTAAACAAATCATCAAATCTCATGAAAAAAAAAACGCTTTAAAAGGTTAAAATCGCAAGATAAGACTAAAATGTCAGAAAGTGATACAACATGAGATCTAAAAAGGTTGAAATGAAGATATTTAAAAGCTGGACAATTAATAAAAATGCGACGAATGGTGACAACTGAATGGCAATGAGGGCATGAAGATGGGTCCTCGTCCCACGGGATAAACCCATGAGTAAGAATCGGATATGCCCAATGCTGAGGCACGCTAGTTCCACTTCCTCCCGACATGAACGGCTGCACGGTCAGACAACCAAAAGTGACTTCAATGCATGCGATTTATTCGCCAGCTGACTGTCTCAAAAACGCTGCCAACCCGTGTGAAAACAAGCACAAATAATAGGCTTCCAGTCGGTAAATGGAACTGGCATATGCAGACGGCCAGTTGAAGAAGCGCACACACTCGCGGTCTGATCTGCTGCCTTGTAACCAGAAATTTTAACGTGGCCCAGAATCCAACAAAATCGGATATCGAACCCGTGGCTAAGCAGATTTGTCAAGGTGGTATGTATGTGGCACAGAACAGGGATGTGTTGTCGGCTGCAAGGAAGTACTAGCATGCAAAGCACTGAGCAAGTCAGAATACATAATAGATCTTTCCTTTTTAATTTTTAAATGTCAGTTATTAAAAATGTCAACTAGGATAATACTGCTCCATAAATCTAAGGAGCAAAGTATCCCCATCGTACTTCCATAACCTCTAACTTGAGTGTCAATATTAAGCATTTTAAGCGTTATGAAGTGTTTTAAATAACTCATACGTTTGTTTGCTTACATGAAAATGCTTACAAAAAAGATGAGCCACGGAGGGGGAGAGTATCGGAAAAGTACCCAACCAGACGTGTACCACCACATCAAATGTTTTCGCACTTGCATCAGAAGCTGTGTTAACATGGATCCTCCAGGATTGGGATGCAGGGTATCGGGAGGCCGCTATCGACCAAAACTCCCGTTATGAAAGAGAATGTGTTGCATTTACATGGTCAGCCATGATGAGCATTTGCCTGTTGCTGACTTTCATTTTGTATTTGCATCTGCTGTGGACAATAACCGGGACACAAACACACGTGCGCTTGCCACTGCAACGGAAGCATCTCGAGTCAGTGTTTGGCGCGTTGTGCCCGTCGGGGCTTTACATCCATTTCATTTGCAATGCGTCCAGTTACTCCAGATGGAAGATTATCCGCGGCATGTGGCATTTGCGCAGTAGTTCCTGCAGCAAAGTGAGATCGACCTGGAACTCTCAAGTTTTGTTCTGTTCAGCGTCTATTTCTCTCCAATCTTTACAATGCATACGTGGGCCAAAAAGAGCCCACACGCTACGTGATCACGTGCTGCACATCACCGCTTCGGCATTAATGTGTGGGCGGGTATCGAAGGTGATTGTTTAGTCTGCTCATACCTGTTACCACCACGACTGGACGCTCGTACTTATCTGACTTCTCTGGAAGCGGTTCTGCTGGTTATACTGCACGATGTTCCCAAGACGTCGCCAGTTGTGGTATAAACACAATGGGGCTCCAGCCCGTTACGCCATTCCTGTACGCGAGTATTTGGACCGGATGTCTGGAAATCGATGGATTGGGCGTGGTGGACCCGTTGCATGGACCCCACGTTCATCTGATTTCTCTAGCATCGATTTCTTTTTGTGGAGGACCTTCAAGACCATGGGGTACGAAACGCCTGTTGCTTGCGACATGGACTTCGTGGCAAGAATAGCCACCGTCGTTGCTAATATCCGCAAAACTACAGGCATCTTTGAAAATGTGCGGCAAGCTATGCGGCGTCGCTGTGTGGCATGCATCACTACAAGTGGTCAGAACTTTGAACATCTGTTGTGAAATCGTATTCCGTGTCTAACATTTCTTGCACTGTTAAATTTCGCCTAATAAAGCGCTTTACACTGCTTACTGTATTGTGTTCTTGCTGTGTCTTTGTGTCTCTCTATCGCCTGCGGGTGGCATTTCTAGTCATGCTGTCCTATGTGAATATGGCTCATATCGTTGTTCTCTACCTTCCTTCAAAGCTTGCACGTCGAGTTTTAAGGCACCCTGTGTACTTGTGTGTGTGTGTGTATATATGTATATGTGTGTGTGTGTGCGTGCACTGCTCTGTGATCGTGAAAGGTACGACTGCACGCTTTTTTCTGTAAGCTGGGGTTAGTCATAATGCAACAAGTGTATCAACCAAAGGCACTGCACTTTTTTTTTTCGTCTTCCTGAAATCGGTACAACGTCACATGTTCAGGTTGTCACATAGTATACACCATTTTAACACACAAATAACTATCCAGTGTTTCTGTTTTGAAATTATTACTATAGTTTTTTACTTAGTTTATAAGCATAAGTACACCAACAATAATATTCACTATATATTTCTTTGTTATCTTCTAACACGCCTTTGGAAAACCACTGTTTTCTCTTGGATGTCGGCTGTGTGAAGAGGCGTGGCGCACGCAGATGGTTAGCGCAAGAGCGGCGTTTATGCTCGGGTTACCGATTTGAGTCCGAGTCGCTGTTCATATTTATTCTTTTTCACACAGCTGACATCCCCCCAAAAAGCGCATTTGCCGTTTAGCAGCGTGTTAGAAGATAACAGTCTACCTGCATTATGTTACTTCCTTTCCACTCCCATACCAACTCAGTACACACTTTTAGTCAAAAAAAGCAAATTAAAAAAAAAGAAAAAAAAAAGCGCATTTGCCGTTTAGCAGCGTGTTAGAAGATAACAGTCTACTTGCATTATGTTACTTCCTTTCCACTCCCATATCAACTCAGTGACTTTTCGTCAAAAAAAAAAAATGCAGTCTTGTACACTTTTGCTTAATGAACGTTGAAACGGTCCAGAAAAAACTGGGCTTGATAATGAACGTGCGTACTTTAAATCACTTGTCTTATAATGCGGTTTCGACACATACTGTCGATGTAGTTTAGCGTAAATTAAGCAGACCCCACTTAATTCCACATTATTTTGCGACAAACACGCCAGTCATAATTACAGTGAAATGGCAGATCTCATTTTTCTTTTTTCCAAGCAGTAAGCCTGAACATATCACAGAGAGAAAATTTTCATGTTACATATTTCCCCTCGCAACCATATGTTTCATTCATGTAACCTTATTATGACTGAAAATTCTTGGTGTATATACATAATCTCCTTTAATACAACTGGTTACTTAAGCTTCGACAGAGCTCAATTTAATGTCTGTCTTCATCTGACGACGTTTGCCCTTTCCCATATCGGTTGGAACGTCCCTGTGGATTCAAAGTGTATAATAGCGTCCCCTTGCACGGAAGGATATGTAGCTGATGCGCTTGACTATAGAAACGGTTTCCAGACAAGTGGAAATGGCGGAAATGAGGAGATTCCTCATGTCTACGGCTCCGCCATTTTCTCTCACCTAAACCAATTTGTACAGCTAACTTCATTAATCCATACATCCTTCTGCGCCAGGGGACGTTATCATCGATTCGAATCGACAGAGGCATTCCAACCGATGGGTAAGGTCAGACGGCTCTGATGAAGGCAGACGTGAAGTTCTGTCGAAAGTTAAAAATCACCCAGAACTCTTGATTGTGTAATAAACATGGATTTATAGAATTATATTTTTTCCAAAAGAGTAATATTATATTTTATAAACTATAAGACTACTAGTAATAATGGCCCTTGCAGATTTGGTGAAAAAGAACACTAATAGAAATCCCGGAAGTTTCACTTCACTTTCACAAACATTCAGTAGTTTAATAAACAAAAAGGGTAATAAAAACGAACCATCGTCTGGATTTTCCCAGAAAGCTGCAACTTTTGCAACATAAGGCAAATCTGTGTCTTTTGGTCCAGATTTAAGCAAGACGCAGTCTCGTTCCTTAATAATATCACCTTCTCTGTGACGCAGAGCTGGGTAACAACGTTTAGGAGCTGGTATTGAATCATTCTAAAAAAAAATCAATACTGAAAACATGCCATACAACACATAATTTACAATCAAACATTCAGCAGCACGGATTAATATTTTGTAATGAATACATGCATGGTTCAAGAAACTGTTCTGCGACTCATACATAAGAAAATTTATCATTAGCTAATTTATGACACTTGGTGCATGAAACTATGCATGACTGATATTTTATACTACGGTACCCCTAGATCTCTTTTAAGTTTCAAGAGAAACAGATATAATCCCCTCTTTTTTATACAATTGATTGTAGATCAATCTATTTATATTCTTGTGCCAAAATACAGAAAACTACATGAGTAACACATGTTAAATTGGTGCAAAGTATACTTCAAAACCATTTGGAACAGAAAGATTTGGATCACACCAAACCATGGTTAAATGAATGAGAATTTAAAAAAATTATGAAAGGCTCTGAGCAAAATGAGAAGTAACGAAATAAGGTTTATGCATAATGTCAGATTTTTGTGAGACGGGGACCTAACAGCATACGAAGGTCTCAGTTCCGTTTAAGTCAAATACTAGAATATGCTAATTTCTAAATAGATAAGTGGCATAGCGTTATGGATATTATCAGGACACCAACTGCTGTGCGAGCGAGAGATTCCTGTAGCTCCAGAAATGTGAACGGAGAATTGTATCCTTCAGGTAAAGGGTCTGAAAGAGAGATGGGAGCGCTCTGTACGAGTTTCGACTTCCTGGAATGAATCACTGTAAGTTGAATTACTGGCAACCTGGGAAGACGAGTCTGCCAAGACATCCACTATAGTGGAAAGATCGGACACGGTTCCACCATTCGCGTTCACATAGAATATCAGCTGGGGAGTGAATCGGCCACTTATTCGACGGATCTTCTTCCAAGCCACTTTCGCACTTGTAGAGGACATGATACTGGACAAGTCGAGCGTTCGCTCGCGCCCTCTGAAACAGTTACATGTTATCTGGGGTCAGAAATTAGCGAAAGGTGTCCCATGCTTCCCTTTGCGCTTTGTAGGCCACAGTGCAGTCGTGGTTCCACCAAGGTTTGGGGGACCTCTGGGGACTAGCCAGAAATAGCAACGACAAAATATTTTTTTGACATCAAATTAAAATTCTTCCATCTAGAATCGTTTAGTAAAATTTAGTTTAATGAAAGTACAAATGAATTAAATAAAAAGTAGTTAAATCCTTCAAATCTTATGTCACGTATTGTGTTTGGAAATTAACAGATCAGTTGATACGTACTGAAATTTGAGAACCACTGCTGTACATGAAGTATATCCGAACTCGTTTTAATTACATAACTAACAATTGGTTAGCTCATTAACTGAAGTGACATGGCACATGTACCTGAATAGACTAACCTGTGTAAAACAAAATTTTTAAAATGGCCTCAGGTATCTCGAGAATGCCAGTCCTTATAGTCGCCAAACAGCGAACCTCTGAGGGGGCATAACCTGACGACAAAGAATGTTACAATGCGAGGTCAATACCCCAGTAGCACTGATTCCAGTGGCGTACGGATAGCATTGACAGACCCTACACTACTTCATCATACGCACAAGAAGCCCTCCTTCACAGTGAACGCAATTCATGTGGGAAGAGATGGGTGCAAAATTTTCCAATACATCAGTGTCAAGAATTACAACATCAAAGCAGCGACTGTATACTGATAGCAGTATGCTTTCATTGAATGACTTCATCCTATATCATTTAAGGCACAAACACAATGACCTGGGGCTTTTCTGAAACCGAACTTTGACATTGATGTTCTATAGACAGATCAGCCAATGTATTATAGCCACTTACAGGATATGATGCTGAGGCCCTTCTGGCCTTCAAAATAGTTATTTTACGAGACATAGACCACATAAGTTGCTGATAAGCGACTTGTGATAGGTGGCCAATATATAAGCAGTAAATTCTTCTCTTCTTGTAAATTATGAGCACGAGCTGACATCACGGACGCATTTTTCCAATTCAACCGAAAAATGTTCTGAGGTTCATGGAAAGGAAATCGGAAAGCGGTAAGGTACTAGCTGGAGCACTCTCGTGTTCTATGAACCATTCCCTAACGAAAATTCGAAAGATGCGATGTGGCGTATTTGTGTGCATGATAAAATCTCTCGCTCTCTTCTGCAAGGGGCACAATAGCCATCGCTTACCTCTGCCATCAATGATCAGTGGCCGACCAGCGCCTTCTCGCTGATATGATGTTCTTCATACTTATATAATCTGTTATGATACTGCGTTCAGATGAAAGCAAACTAACATCGCTATTTTTGAGATGCTATGACCAAAAGAAGTCTCGCCATCACAACCTGATGTTCTCGGTCAAAGCCCGAAAAATCCGCTACTTTACCCATTAACGTGCCATTTCGAATATTCATCGTTCAGTAAAAATGACGACTCATTGATTTTTGTTCATGAAAATTGCAACACCAGAAGCAGTCATCATAATAGAATGTACTTTATTCCACATATAAACTATAATAATACAAAGAAACGATAACATTTCGAGGGCACTACAACAATATTACATGGCAAAAATCAGCATTTCGTGAAGCTGCCACTCGATGCAATATGTGCTTCTACACTTCGTGGCTGGTTCTGAATGTGTACCTGAGGAATAGCATTTCAGATTCTTTCTATCGGAGATCAAAGTTCAGCCATACGGGATACTGGATGAGCATCACGAGCGAGTTGACGACCGACAAAATTGAAGACACGTTAATAGGCGACAAGTTTGGTGAATGGGCAGGCCAAGTAAGAAGCGGTACCTGACGTGCTAAGTCTTGATCATTCCTAGCAACATGTTGAAGGACACTGTCGTGTTGAAAGACAGATCGAAGAATGTGTTGCAGGATGGGTATGACATCTTTAATACGGGTGCCACAACTTCCCTAATGTAGCAATTGTTGTTGAGAGTATCTACAATTCCCAGAAAACGAAATCGCCCATGACACACACAATGGCGCCATAGACCATCACGCCTACGGTCCGTCAGTATGACGCTAGATAATGCATTCTAGAAGATGGCGTTCACCGCTAAAGCGCCTCATGCGTACTTGACCATCGTTGTTGTTGAAATTGAAGCAGGACTTATGGGGAAAATATTAAAGTTGCCAACTGGAACAGCACTGGCTGCATTGATGATCCCATTGTAGCCAGAAGGGGTTGATTGCTTTGCGTCAAGGGAATCCGGCGCAAAGTGATGCTTGCATGGAATCCACGGTGCAGCAGACGCCAGCGAACAGTGGAAGCAGACAATGGCACACCTATAGCAGTGCTCCAACGTTGTATCAACACTCGAGACGAAGTTGCACGATTCGTCACTCTCATGCAGATAAGGGGTCTGTTATCCTGTGTTGACGTAACAATTAGGGGTCCACTGCCGGATTCACAACTTGCCCGGTTCTCTATAGCCCACGGATTACACATTCGCATCACTTTCGTGGCATTATGACCCGTATGAACTGCACTGAAAACCCCCTTCATGTAGGCCGATCATTCACCCCAGTTCAAACTCCGTAATTTGCTCATGTAGCACTCGTTGCCGTCGACGCGGCAGTGACTTCTTATGAAATGTTTACCGATGGCCGACAACGATACACTACTTTCACAACGCTCCTCTACAGTACTTAATTTATACGGCTAACACGGCCGTTCAGAGAGCGCTGCTAGGCCCACGCATACGCTATCACTCTGAAATTCTAATCATCTGCATGTCCTACCTTGATTTGCGTTTTCTGTAAGTTTCATTTTATTTGTATGATTCATTCATGGTGATGCAATTTTCATAAAACATGAGTGCATAGGACCAACAAGGACTTTCACACATGCCGTGTAGTACCACTGTATTATTGACATAAATGGTAGGTGGTCATAACGTTCTAGCTAATCGGTGTACATCTTCTAATACTTTGAATTCGCGCAATGTTTCCCTGCCTAGAAAATCAATTAGAGAACCATAGTACCTGAGTTTTTTTTTCGTTGCTGATTTAGGATATAAGAACAGGTATAGAACAGTTTGTGTGTGTGTGTGGGGGGGGGGGAGCATGGGTGCAAAGGACACCAAAGCAAACCATGACTAAAGGACTAAACGCCACTATAATAGGCAGTACAACTCATTTGAAAATAAAAATCACGCAACATCAAGGAGTTCTCCGAAACGAATGAAACTTTACATGTGTGAATGTAAGTTCATATAAGTAAATGATTACAATATTACAGCAAAAGTATAGTTTATTTGTGGGGAAACGAATACATGAAAAGAGCCTTTAGTGACTTGTTTAGGCCGTCCCTAGCTTGGATACAAGGTGCAATACAGGCCAGCATCGAGGAATATATACAGGGGATGGATAGAAATACGGAAACACCTCGCAAAATACTCTACTTAATTTAAATGTTTACTATAGCGGAGTTTGTAGGTGGGGCAGTCGTTGTTACGTCATGCAACTACATATAAAATCTCATCTACACAGTGCAAGCATTATTTGTTGTCAAAACAGTGTTTTGTGAAGTTGTGATAGAATCATGGCAGAGCTGACCGAACTCACAGCGACCAAATTGCTGGGAATCGTACGATGGGTGTTTCCGTAACTAAGGTAACGAAGATTTGTTGCATCATGAGGCACCGTGTCCACGATTAAGACTGCATACAATAAGACTGGAAAAATTGTATCTGACAAAAAACTGCGTGGACGGAAATGAGTGATGAGTGACAGAGAGAGACGCATAGGGTTATGACGAAAAATAAAAAGTCTGCAGCTGCAAAAGTAATTGCGGAGCTAAATGCAGTGCTCACAAACCCCACAGCACCAAAACAATACGAAGGGAACTCTACAAGCAAGGTTTTTATGGACGAGCTGCCATTCCATAGCCACTCATCAGTGATCATATTGCTACTAAAAAGAGACAGAGGTGCCAAAGTTCTGGCATAAATCCTGAACAGTGGAGAAATAGAAAAAGGTCATTTGGTTTCCGACTTCTGGCCGAATCCCTGTTCACATAGCTCACATCGTCCAGGACTGGTTTTCTGAGCAAAGATGAAGTTTCAAATCTGCCATGACCTCCACAATAACACGGTCTTAATTATTCTTGAGCTCTTGCGGTTAGTGTTGGAGACAAATGTTTGAGGGCGCTATCCACCTCCATCATCATTACCAGAACTTGCCACTGTTTTGCAGAAAAAATGGTACCAGATTCCCCCGCAAACTATATACAGGATCCCTATTCATCCATTCCAAGAAGACTGCAAGCAGTTCTGAATGCCAAAGATGGGTCTACGCCGTCTTCGAAAAACATCAAGGTTAAATGTTTTTCCTTTGGGTGTTTCCATATTTTTCTCCATCTTCTGTACATGCCTCGTATAGTGTCCTGCGACATGTTTGTCCGTAATTGCTGTCATTGGACTTCGAGATTGTGCACACTGGCAGATTCCGAAGTCCAACATTGTCCCACACATCTTCAAATGGAGATAAACCTGGCTACTGCGCGGCCCAGGGAAGTGTGGGAACCTAGTGGAGACATACCTGTGATATCTCTGTCGTGTGCAGACGAACATTAGCTCGGAAATGCTGGAACATCCAGGGAGTTCTGACATGAGAGGCAACCCATGTGGCTTCAGGATGTCTTGAACTCATCGCTGCGTTGTCATTCTCTCTGAATCACGAGTAAGCGAGACTGGATGCCGTACGCGATGGATTCCCAGACCATAACGCCGGTTGTGGGGAACGTGTGACGCTCTGACCAGGAGGCCTCCAGATACAAAAACGGCCGTCGTCACTGCCCAAATTGAAGACTACCTGGTTCCAGTCCTCAGAAGACCAGTGTCGTCGTATGCTACACCAATCCACACGGACACGACGGTGGGTGGGTGTTACTGGTAGCACACGTGCTGGGCGACGTGAGACCAAATGCCTTCCAGCAAGGCGCCTGGAAATGGTACTGGCAGATAAGGGGACGTCGAAAGATGGTGCAATCTGCCTCTGGATGGATGTGCCATGACTGTCGCAGGATGAGATGGTCATCTCTGCTAGCAGTCTGTTCAAGGTATAGTGAGCCAGATCGCTGTGTATGTAAGTAGAGTACCCTCTTACACCGATTCCAATGCCTTCTCACATTCTGATCAGAACGGCCTAAGTTCCAGCCAATTAGTCGATATGACCATCCCCCCCCCCGTTTCTCGCAATCCAAATATGTGGCCCCTCTCAACCCTTATTACCTGGGCAGGAATTGCCTTCGCCTGCGTCTTAAAGGCATACCCAGTGATCAAACAACTCTCCACAACAGAAGAACTACAGACACCAAGCCTACGACAACCTTTTACATAGCAATACAGGAAGTCCTGTTAGGCCTTTTGGGAGTCACATCGTACATCGAATCACGTCACAACTTTAATCATTTTTATATCTGCGTCAGACATACCTGCTTGCCGAGTTTTGCAGCAAAAAGAGAATTCCTTTCGTGGTACATACTTATTTATTTTTTTTGTGAATGAGTGTAGTTTGAAAGAGATTCTAGGAAAAAGTACAATAGCACGTCGCTCACTGGTGAGGAACTATTTTATATGACAGGCACTACGAGATGTTAAGTACTCTCTAATTTCATAATTTAATCAGTCAGATTTATTGTTTGTTAACACCTAAATTTGTTAAAAACTATATGATAAAAATTTAAAAATGATTTGCTGTTAGATTTACTTACTTCACTGCATTTAATCAAACTACCGAGAGATTGTCCATGACTAAAAACCAAAAAGAATTTATATCTAACTCACCCATGCTGGTCAGAAATTATTTGCACATACGAGAACGAGTCGCATGAAGATATTAAATTTCATGATATGAATTTATCAATTTCCTTGCGGAAAAACAAATACACACAGAAAATGGATATATACATCAATACACAGAATAATAAATAACAAGGGTAAAAATTAACTGTTCACATATATCAATGAATAAACTCACAGTTAAAGCGATCATTCTTTCGGCAGGTTCACCTTCCCAACTCCATCCATGGGCGAATTTCCTCTTCTTCGGAACTGAGAGACGAGTGGAACTGCTACGCTCTTGTTTTGCAGAATTGCATGCATAGTTATGGATTGCAGAAATTTCTTGACATATTAAATTTGCAGAGGTTGTTTCATCATTGGAATATGAAGAGATGGAGGTTAAGATTGGCATTGATTCCGTTGTGGCACATTGTCCATCAATAACAGTGCGCTGCACAGGGGGAGACTTTTCTTGCTCTTTGAAATCAGAATTTCTATTCCAACAAGACGAGCAACCGCTTGGGACATAATTGCAATGGTGGTTAAACTGACACCTACGGGGCGAGGACTGAAAAGGTACATGATCTTGACAATAATGGTGGCTTTGGCAAGGCATTCTGGACTGGCCATTAGATTTCTCCACTGACTGAGGATTTGGAGCCCCTAAAGACAGATCAAGTGGAATCTGATCAAAAGGCACCAAAGGAGTACACGGTTTCGCCACTCTTGAGCAGAGAGAACAGCCAACTTTCAGATGAAATGCTGATGAATTGTGGCACGGTTCGTGACAGGAACACCATCTGTTCGGGAAATTTGCAGTAGATGGTAAGTGCCTTTCATGTTCTGCAGGTGGAATGCTATGACAGCAAGAACATGAGGGGTATCTTATCGAGTTCAGATGACAGTAAGAACTGTGCGCACAAGCATTTGTTTCCTTTGGCAGGACACAAGACTCGTGCATGGACTGCGATAAGGAACTTGAACAGCAACAACCTACATAGGGGAAAAACATTTGAAAGAATAGAAGATTTCTGATGGTAAAACAATACATCGATAAAACACAATATTGCTTAAATGTAAAATATTAATTTGTGCATTACATATAACTTTTTAATGAAAAGAAAATGACTCTCCCTGTAAATAAATACATTTCCACACTAGACTTCTGACAGTGGCAAAGTTTAATGTCATGGCTCTTGGTCGAAATTTTACGATTCCTTTAATGCCTTTATGATCATTCAAACCATGCAAAAAGTGAAAACGTGTTCAAAGCAAGATTTTAAGCACTTACATTTATTCCAGGTGAATTCTTTATCAAACAACTGAAAGGTACATTCTAAAGCGAGAAACTGCCAACTAAACTCAAACAAAAAAACTCAGCTGTGAAAATTGGAGGCATGTTTTCCCTGCCAAGTATTGGCGCTCCGTGACGCTGTATTTTCTGACACAGAGAGATCTACAAGAAATGTTTATTACCACTACGATTAAAGGATGCAGAGTCATTTGACGCAATAACCGCTGACCAAACGCACTGAAAAAATGCTCAGTATCGTAAAAATTATTTTTTTTCGCACGCATACTAAACACAAATTTTTGTTCAAAATGGATTTGTACCACACGGAAACATTTGGCTGTCGTTATTTTTTTAG